>CAUYSK010071229.1:0-59197 GCA_963575035.1 Avahi laniger
CTTTTTTCACAGAAATAGAAAAACGCTTCTAAAATTTGTATGGAACCAAAAAAGACCTCAAGTAGCAAAAGCAAACTTGAGAAAAAAGAAAAAAGCTTGAAGCATCATGCTCCCTGATTTCAAACTATGTAAGCTACAGTAATTTAATACATGAGTGGATTAATAAAGTGTGGTGTATGTATTCCATGGAGTACTATTCAGCTTTAAGAAACAATGGTGATATAGCACCTCTTGTATACTCCTGGATAGAGCTGGAACACATTCTTCTAAGTGAAGTATCCCAAGAATGGAAAAACAAGCACCACCTGTACTCACCAGCAAATTGGTATTAACCGATCAATACTTAAGTGCACATATAAGAATAACATTTACTGGATGTTGGGCAGATGGGAGGGAGAGGAGGGGATGGGTATATGCCTACATAACAAGTGCTACACGCACCATCCAGAGGATGGACACACTTGAAGCTCGGACTTGAAGGGGAGGCAGGGGCAAGGACAGCATACGTAACCTAAACATCTGTACCCCCATAATATGCTGAAATAAAAAAAAAGAAGATAAAGGACCCTACATATAATATTAGAAAATAGAAATAATATCAAAAAAGGATTGTCTATTCTAAAAAAAATAGTTGTTAACCTTACCCCAACACATACACACATACACACACACACACACACACACACACACATACACACACACACACACACACATTTATTTTACCAGACTGGACACTCCACCATAGGCCAACACCACAGCTTTAAAAAGGTCCCTCCTACCTCTAAGCTTCTTTGATCCACTGGGATTCACTGTACTGTGGAATTATCTAGAGAAACTTCTTGTGACATATCTCTATCAGCTCCTCATAGCTATATTTTTCTTCTTCCTGCTGGCTTCAAATGTGATCATTAAGTCAGCAAGAGACTTCAGTTTCCTTTTTTCCCCTTGGTTCAAAAGAGTATGAAAAGTGTTCTGTAAATGATATACAATATTGTTATTCTGATCTTTGGGGTAATCAAGTTGTTTGACATTTTTGTAATGATGGCTTTTGGAATATGGGTGGGGTAATTAGCTGCCACACTGTACGTTAACGATACCTGTCCCAACCCTACAGACTTAGGGGCTATAAATAAAAGCGTGACAGCTGGCTCCAGCCTTGCTTGTCACTCACCTTTGAAGGGAACGCAGCCAGGGAGCTACACTAGAGTCCCCAGGAATCTAGAATGTAGTCAAAAATGACATCATCAACAAGAAGAATTTGGTATTTTGCTAGTGGGGAGAGATGGAGACAGGCACTCTTAGGAAGCAGACAACCAAGCTATTTCATACTGAGAAGGCACAGAGGCCCCAGGTGGGGACAGCATTTTACCAGCACAAAGGCATTATATAGGGAGGGGAAGAGACAGAGGACAGCAATGGCACCTTCTTGAGCCAAATTAGCAGTATTTCTTTCTTAACCCATTATTACCCAGAAGTAAGACTAGAAAAGAGCACTGAAGAAATGAATAGGGAAGGTAAGAGAGAAGGAAAGCTGTGCTACCTGGGGACTGTGTGAGATTGAGAGCAGTGCTTTCTGTGGGGAGGATAATGTCATGGAGATATCAGAGGACAAAGTATGCTAAAAAAAAAAAAAAGAGCTGCCATATGAAGCTGACATGCTTCATATTTTACTCATTGATCTCATTTATTGTACTTCCCCTCACTCATATATAAGTTCCAAGAAGATGGGATCTTTTTTCACTCCTATATCTCCCAATGGCTGTAACAGTAGATGCTCAATAAGGATTTGTTGAATGAATAAATAGCATTAATTGAGTATCTGTTATGTGCCATCCACTGTTATAGATGCTGCCCATGAATGAACTCATTTTAGCTTTCCCAGCAATGCTGAGACAGGTACTATAATTATCCCAATTTTGCTAATGAAGAAACTGAATCCCAGACACAGAGATATTAAATAACTTAACTAATAAGTGATAGATACATGATTTCAACCTATGGTCTAACTCCAGAACTTGCCTGTGTAATAATGATCCTATAATGAGGCTCAGAGAGATTAAGTAACTCACACAAAGTCATACAGCTTACACCTGGCATAGCCATGATTGGAACCAAGGTCTGCCTGGCTCAAAAGCTGTTGTCCTTCCCTCTGCACTTCATGACTTCATAATATTGCCAAGACAAATATTTCTTACATCACCATTTTACCAAGGAAAGTCTTCTGGAATGAAGAAATGGGTATGGCTCATTAAGGATTCAGATAAAGGAAACAGACATCCCCCAAAAGAATCATAAGTCCCAAAAGATCACCAATCTGCCACTGGTTCTTATTGTTGGTATTTGGGGATGCAGGGAGCTGAGGGAAGCAGCCAGTAGATAAGTCATGGGAAAGTCCTGGTGGATCCATCTATGCTACCTTGGCTGAGAGCTGGGCATTAAAGGTAAGTCAATTTCATGCCAGGCAAATCCTGACCCATGCTGCCCTAGATAGTTCCAGAGTATGGATGGTGAAGAGATGGTGATAAAGCATTTCTAAGAGACTGGTTCATAATTCATTGTGTGACCTTGTGTGAGACACTTCCTCTCTTTGTGTTGCAGTTTCTGTGTCATAGGGAAATATCAGACCAGTGGAACTCTGTTCAATCAGAAGAGCTCCATTTTGCCTCTTTTATATATTGGACTTTTCCACATAAAATTTCATTTGGAGAAAGAATTCCTCCACTATAAGCTATGCTTTCAAAACCACTGAATCTTTAAGTTCCTTCTAGCTCAAACATTCTAAGAATCCAAAATCATAGACACTGTCCTGAGGGTCAGCTCAATCTTCCATTTGTCCCTACTTTTTATAGCCAGGAACAGGCCCAAGGATCCACTGTGAGAGGCCATTCACAGGTCCCCTATGTCCCAGCTTCTTTTAGAGGCCATTAATCCTGTCCTCATATGACAGTTATCTTTCCCATTGGGCTACTTCTCTATCGGCCTTCTACTTATGTTACCTGTATGTGTTGAAGTGGATGGAGCAAGGCTAACAATGCACAAGCGTCAGTATTTGCAGAACAGCTGCACCTCTGGTTTACATGAAGGGAGTAGAACGTTTCCCTGATTTCCTTCTAACACTCTTCTTGTTGATGTCCACCACCATGTGTCTGCCTTTTGGACCACAGTAGCATGTTATTCCCTGAGGATTGCCACTGATCTATAAATACTCCTGAGTCTCTTGCCTGAGTCACAACCAAAGCTGTATGCTTAGTTTGGAATTTTTTATTTTCAGTGGGTTCCCTCCCATGGGCTCCTCACATATTTTTATAAGGTCTTCCTTTGTCTCATTTTGTTCATCATCATACACAGGCTTAAAGATTTCACCAGGTGTACCTTCCTGGAGTCAAGTTATAAAGTTTTAGCAAAGTCTGGGTTTCACATATACAATATGACTCCTTTGTTGTAAAACTTTATGACAAGCAAAAATAATAATATATTATTTAGATATGCGTGTTTGTATATTTTTTTAAAGACCAAGGTAATGAATGATTAATACAAAATTAAAGATAGTAGTTACCTGGAATGGGGGCAAGGGGTGGGGTGGGGTGGGATGATGTCAAGACAAAGCAATAGACTAGAGGAGCAACACATAGGTAAAAATAAGTTACCAGTAATGTTATAGTTCTTGGGTTGGGTGATGGGTTTATAGGTGTTCATTGTAACCTAAATAAATAGATAAATGTAATAAATAAAATATGAAAGGTCCACATATGAACCAGTAATGATTAATTAATTTTATACTCTTGAGTTCAAAAACAATGAATAGAAGAGCCATAGAAGGTTTTTTTCCTATTAACTAGAATCTCACCACCATAACATATTTACTTTTATTTTCTGTTTCCTTCCAGTATGTAAAGGGCTTTTTGAAACTCGAAGTGGATCATAACTGTAGGTTTCCCTCTTTCTTAGTTTATTTTCCCCTTCAATTATTGCTCATAATCTAGTCAGGTTGGGGCTCTCCTTGTTGAAAATATGTTGCATTTCCCCATGAGGCGATTTTTGTGTAGGATTCATGGATTTTCATCTTTCTCTTGCTAGTTGGTATAGATATGAGAATTACCAGCTACCCTCTGAATCATTTTGGTTGAAGGGTCATGATTGCTTCTTCCTGCCTACCAGTTCCATGACCATTATTAGAAGGAACAGGTTCTTTCTAGGGTTGACAGATAAATCACAGGACACTGAGTTAAATTTGAATTTCAGATAAACAGCAAATAATTTTTTAGTATATGTATGAATTTGAGGTATACTTATACTAAAAAAATATTTATCTGAAATTCAAAATTTAATGGGACGTCCAATATTTTTATTTTTAAATCCAGAAACCCTATTTCATGTGGGCCAATAATTACTCTTTAATGACATTGCTGGATTTGGGGCCCAAGGAGTGTGAGTTTTGGAATCAGACAGATTCAGATTCAAATCCTGGCTCCTCGGCTTAATAGCTAGAACATTTTGTCTCATAATTCTTATCTATTAAATAGGAATACTAGCAATACCTCATAAAGTTGATAGAATATTAAATGATAAAATATTTGTGTAGTACTTAGTGCTGTGCCTGGCTAAGTATTATTATCATTATTATTGGCTATTATTATTGTTAGTTTTATAAGAAATATTATGTGCTATACACAAGATTAGACACCTGGTACTACAAAGCTCTCCATTTACAGGATTAATTTTGAGAGTGGGACTTTTCTTAGTATCTTCTTTGCTGATGACCAAGATATTCCTTTTGTTTCTGACTACTGTACTCCCTTTGGCCCCCTGTCATGAAGTACCCCAGATTCATTCTCTAGTTGGCTTTTTCCTTTTAATATAAAGACCTTTTCCGTACATGTGTTTTGGGGTCACTTAGAATTACTCAAGTTGGAGGCTATTGTCTCTCAGGCTGGACAAGGTTGAGTGACTGTTAATCACCTTTGAAATGTTACCCTCAAGCCAATGACTAATAAGTTTGGCGGATCAAAGAGAACATTCCTAATCAACATAGATTTAAATACAATACATGAAAAGCAAGATACCATATCCACTGAGAATTCTCTATCTCTCACAACAGAGTCAAGAAATTAATTAAATTGATTTTCCACTTTCTTTCATCCTACTTTCAATGCTTTCCTTCCTTTTGATGCCCAATGCCTTCACTGTTTCTCCTATTAGGAAGGATTCGAGATACATTCTCTTCTCTGACCCACCCATCCCCATCAAAACTTACCCATCTGCTTTCCCACTCGTCTTGGCATCTAATCATATATATTAATTTATCTTACCATGATAAAGGTTAAGAAAGGTTCTATTTCACTCTCCCAAGCCACAGACTTTTATTTAATATCATAAGCCTGAAGAAGTAAGCCTTAACAGTGGTATTTAGGGTTTCCTTAGCAAATAAGGGAGACCACGCAGGACCCCTTAAATCACATCACATTATGCCTGTTATGTCTGCTTCGCATGAATGGAAGGAAGCAGTGGTGCAGATAATCTAAAGATCATTTCCACTTGGTTTGGGAATGCACCACACGGTGTTGTTGTAGCTGATTTGCTCTGCTAATTATGTTCTACTGAAGCTAATATTGAAATTGGTTCACATTCTTTAATCTCATCTGGGCCAGAAGACAGAAAAGGCAGTGGTGTGGCCCACTTTGAAATGAAGGAAAGTTGACAACAACTATGAGGGGGACATGAAAGTTCTACATGTGGGCTAACAGAGTCTACAAAATAAATGCAGAAGTATCAAGATAGAACTTTGCCAATTGCACATGGGCAGAATAGGAAGCCACCTACCCCCTGTGACTCAATGGGCACTGAAAGCCGGTCTTTCCATGCCCTGCCCAGAATCTTAAATACTCTAAATTAGTAGCCTATCTTAAGGGTCTTAATCATAACATAACTTGTTAAGGCATTATGTAACCTGGGAAAAGTAACACATTTCCTAGCAGACACATTCGTAATTACTCTAAATCCCCAGTCATTATTGTCACCTAGGAGAAAAAGCAATGAAAGGGTCGGACACAAGACAGTTGTACCTTGATGGGAGCATGGGTACACTAAGAGGCCCCTGGGCAGCTAAATTGGGAGTACAAAAAGCACCAAGTGCCTTAGAGGTGAGCTGGGAGGGTGACTGAAAGAGGGTAAGACAACCTTCACCTCTGTCCTTCCCATGTTTTCTCAGTTTTCCATTCATGGTAGACAGAGAGAATATGTAACTATATCAAATAAATTCTTCCCTTCCTTACCATTCTCCTGCTGGGCAACTGAGTTTTCAAGGGCTTCTACAGATTTTTCTGAGGCCTTGGTTTTCTTTTGAGATGTGTAATTTAGAGCCTAACTGTACATTGTATTTCCAACCCTACTAGCTGCTGCAAAGGGACCATAAAGCTATTGAAATTTCTTTTTCTTTTTCTCATTGCAGTCTGCTCCCAGTTCTCAAGAGGGGTGTATGCCATCTTTGGATTCTATGACCAGATGTCAATGAACACCCTGACCTCTTTCTGTGGGGCCCTGCACACGTCCTTTGTCACACCCAGCTTCCCCACCGATGCAGATGTGCAGTTTGTCATCCAGATGCGCCCAGCCTTGAAGGGTGCAATTCTGAGTCTTCTGGGTCACTACAAGTGGGAGAAGTTTGTGTACCTCTACGATACAGAACGAGGTAAGAAGAGGCATCTGCTCATCTCTTTGGATATTCACGTAATAGTAGTTAATAGTTGTGTTCAACCTTCCTCAACTCATGTGCCCTTTTCTTCCAACAAATGAAATCTAGTCCTCTATTTAAATTGTATTTAATATTCAAAATAAATCAAAGGTTAAAACCAAAAAAATCAAAACAATGATAATTTTAGAATCTAATTTTTTAAGCTGTAGAAGTCCTCCCTGAAAAGTAGTTTGGGACATCCTTTCGGTTGAGTCACTGTTGCTGAAAAAGAACATCTCCCCCAAAATACATTATCTAATCTAAAATACACAAAGGAAAAGCAGTTTAGTCTAAAGTAGAGAGAAGCCTAAACTAAAAAGTTTTAGAAAAATAATCTGTCAGAGACTATGATCATCCCCATTTCATAGATGAGATAACTGAAGCACAAAGAGGAAATGTGCTTTTTGATACAGCAGTTTAACCACCGAAGTGGGACTGGTGACAATATTGCCTGCTTCCAGGGCTTATTCTGCCAGATCACATTAGGTCTTCAGCTTATAGGGCTTCCACAATTACCAGATAGAAATAATGAGTGAAGATTGGCTAAACTGGGCTTTGGGGCTGGATGGTTTTCCTAACAATGAGATAATGTATTGAGGACACATTTTATTGAAACAATCTCAGAAATGAAGAGTCTGATATTACATAGTATACAGTAAGGTGTATTAATTAGTTAGCTTAAGGATATATACCAAAATTCACCTAAATGGACTCCTCCAAACCCCAGTTATCTTTGAAGGGTTCCTCAGTAGAACCAAGGGATCCTATCACCATGATATTCCAGAAGACAATGGTACTTTCTCAGTTATTTATCTGTAACTCTGCCTATAGGCTGGGGATGGTTCTCTCTGACTCAGGGTTTTCAGACTCAGAGAATGAAGGAGCAAATGGAAGGCCTGTCTGCTTGAGGGATACTTGGGGAAGAGGTACTTCTATGTAACTTACCTTGAAGAGCCATTTTGCTCTTGGGAATCGAGAGCACTTTTCACTTTACTGCATTATCAAATCCTATTAGGAAATACTTAGGCCTGTATTTGCCTATGGTACTTACTTCCAAAATATCAACAACTTTCATGAACCTAAATCAGGACACCAGAGTTCTAGTCTAAGCTCTTTGACCTTGACCAGTTCACTGAAGCTCTCTTGGCCTGATTTCCTCACCTCTTCCTGTCCCTTCTTAATGTAATATTCTATGATTCTGTGATTTTTTGAGATACTATGCCAGACAAAGGACACTTTGTATCTTGCTACCAAGCCTAACTTATGTATTATCAGTTAAGTATTCAATCGATTCTATAAGCCGTTATCAACCTCCCAATGGTATGTTCCAATCCTGTGAAAGATGCATATGTAATATGGTCCTAGTAGGGGGTGGACAGAAAAGAATATTCATGAAACAACTCATAAATAACATAGAACAATATCAAATTAAGTGCTACACTATATACTCTGATTGCTTTAAGAATTGTAAAAAGGTGGTACTCCAAAAAGTACAGTTTTCAGAGAAAGCTTGCTAAAGGAGCTAGCCTTGAAGGATAGGTAAGTTGTGGATTACAAGAGAGGAGGGAAATGGGGGTTTGGAGAGGGGAAAAGAGCACAAACAAAGGGCAATGTCAGGAAGGAGCACTGTGTGTTCAGGCAGAGCCTCATCTGACCAGGTTAACCAAAATAGTTTGAATGTTCTAATTCAAAATTTGCTAAATTTTAATACATTTCATTTTGTCCAAACACCGAGGATGAATTAGCCTATTTCCATGTACTGCATACAGTGTAATCTAGTGCACAGCAATCTCATTTTCAGAACTGAAGTTCATAAATCAGGCAGCTTCTCCCCTCAAACTTTTTAAAAACTAAATATAAGTTCTGCTAATACTATAACCTCCCATTTTTTCAAAAGCAGAACACACAATTAATGAATTTTCTCCCCATCTCCTACGACCCTTCTAACTGCTCATTAGCTCTCTGTTAGAGGAAAGGAAGAAAAAGCCCATCTGTCTATTTCTTATCTCTTAATCTTTTCTCACATCTTCTTACTAAACAGTTTGGACAAGTCTATGATCTTGGAGCCAAAATAAACCTTTCTGACTCATGTAAGTTCATATTTTTTCCTCTGTAGATATTTAGCTGGCAGGACTAATCTACTCTGCTTAAGAAGTACTTTCCATAAACTTTTATATTAATTTCCTCCTTGGAAAGCCTTCTCAAAACACCATACCAGGATTCTATTTCAAAATGTTCAGTAACTTTCTATTACCTACTTTGAAAAAAAAAGTGGTCTATTCTTCAAGACTCAATTGACATGATTATGCCTCAACCAACTAATAACCCTACTTTCCCTATGCTACCTAAAGAGAACCCTCCACTATAGGCAGCTCCCATTGTCCACTGTTGCCCAAATGTGCCAGGACCACCACCTGCCTCAGTAACTTCACTTCCTCTACTACCTGGAATTCTCTCCTTCATCTTGATTATGAGAATCATGCCCATTCTTCCATATTTCAAAACTCACCTCAATCTCTACCTCCCAAAGCTAGCCTTTACTGACCACTCCAACTCACAGTGATGTGATCCATTCACTAATTCATTCAATAGATGCTAAGGTTACAGAGATAAACAAGATAGATATGATCCCTGCCATTATAAAGCTTACATTCTAATGAGGGAGATAGACAAAACTCAAGTAAACCAACAAATAAGATGATTGCACAATTAAATAAGATACTACAAAGGAAACAAAGATACAGATAATAATGGATAAGGCCTAATTTTAAAAGGCTATTCAGTGACAGCCTCATTGAGAAGGGGAATTAAAGCTGAGAACTAAATGATTAGAAGGAGGCAACCCTGTGAAGAGTAGAAGGAAACAGTTTCAAGCAGTGGAAACAGCAAGTGTAAAGGACCTATGGCATATTTGAGGAACTAAAAGAAGACCAATGTGGCTAAAGGGTAACAAGTAGATGGAAAGTGGCCTGAGAGGAGGCTGAAAAGGTAGACAGGAGCCAGATTATAGCCATGCAGTTTGAATAGGAGCCAAGGTAAGGGATATGGATTTGATTCTAGCTGTAGTGGGAAGTCATCGGAGGATTCTGAGCAAGAGAGTCACATGATCTAAGTTTCTGTAGAGAATGGAGGGTGGTACAAGAGTAAAAGAAAGGAAACCAATTCAAAGGCCATAGTAGTCATCCAGGTGAGAAATGATGCCAGCTTAGACTATGCTGGAGATGGAGAAAAGGGGATGGAGTCGAAATATACTTTGGAGACAGAATCAACAGAACTTGTGGACAGATTGATTGTGGGATGTGAGGGAGAGGAAGAATTCATGGATGACTACTGAGCTTTTGGCTTGAGAGACTAGGTAAGATGGTGATGCTGTTTTCTGAAGTGACTGGGCAGGAGGACAGCCAGTTTTAAGGAACAGAGATCTTCCCTTCCTCTAATCACTCACAGAACCGTTTTGTACATGTCATTCACTAGGCACTGAGCATAACTGCTTTCTGTTGTTGTGTCACTGGGTCTGCTCTATATCCTCCCAAGCCCTTTTCTTGAATGTGATAACAAACAATTGGTTAGCCCCTAGATTTATACTTTGTACCTCCCCTGCTACATAGCACAGGCCTGGATATATATTTAGTGTTTTCCAACCGCCATTACTGATTCATCAAGAATGAGCCCATGTCTCTTTTTCAATGCTGGGATGAAATGAGAGAGAGAGAGAGAGAGAGAGAGAGAGAGCGAGAGAGAAAGAGAGAGAGAGACAGAGAGAGAGAGAGAGAGAGAGAAAGGAGGGAGGATGGGAAGGGAAGGGAAGGGGAGAGAGAAGGAAGGAAGGAAGGAAGGGAGAAAAGAAGGAAGGAAAAGAAAGCCTAATTTATAAACCAAACTATTTGGCACAGTTCTTTATAATATTCAGTAAAGTGTCTACTTTATATTTTCTCATGTTCTTCAATGATCATCTGTTGCTTCAGTAATAAAAATTATGGGGAGAAATTATAATAGCGAAGCATAGTTTTAGAATATTTTAAATTACATAAGAGTAATGGAAGGCAAAGACAGAAGGGGGCACCTACAATTACATTCAAATAAACTAAATGTACAAATGATGTGACTCCACTGTATAAGGGCAGAGATGAGTGAGGAGCTGGGAAATGGGTTAAACATTTGAGCGCATTTAGAATATTTGTAGCACACCCAAGATAATATTTCCTCCAGAATTATGAAACATCGAGTGGATTTCAGGGCTTTGTTGGGTCTGCTTTGATTTCTGTCTGCAGAGAAAGGTCTGGTTTGGGGTTTGCAGGTCATCACTTTACTTAGTTTCTAAAATACCACCTTGGTTCATTAATACAAAGTTGCAAATTATGTTCTTGGTGTTATGTACATAAAAGGTCAGTTTTGGGAAAAATTATGAGGTTGACTAAACGTATTATCTGCCCCCTCTGCACCCTCTCCTCTTTACTGACAACTCTTTTCCTTATTTAGCCAGAACTCCTCACTGTGGCACATGTCTACACCTGCCCTCCCTGGCAGGAGCAAAACCTTAACATCTCTGTCCCAATATGACTGTACACCTCCATTAAAAACTTCCCTGTCCTGCATTTTATTCCCACTGATTAATAGTCTTTTCTCTCCTAGTGACAACAGCTCAGCTGACCAATTTATTCATGCTAATTTATCTATGGTTATTAGTGACTTGATGTGTTAGTGCATCCAAGGAAGAAGATATTTCTATTCAGGCAAAGGCCTTTTGCGGACATAGAACCCTGATCCAAAGTGTAATTTTCTAATTCTAAGATCCCAGGCACCACGAGTCTAGTTTGGGCGGTCCTTTGCCCATATACCTTCCTATACAAGAAGTCCTAAAACTATGCTAGGAAGGTGGCCACCCTTTCAAGTTATTAGACCTATCATTTGGGTGCAAGTGACCTAATTGTATGTGGTGCTAGCATTTCCCCCAGAACAGCGACATACTTGAGAACTGCAGCCAGACTCTCTCGTGCACCTGACAACTCTCCTTGGCTTCAATGGGCACAGCCCACAGAGATGAAAGAATGCGGCCCAGCTGTGGCTCTCAGCTTAGATAATGAGATAATAGCTCTGGGTGCCCTTTGAGGCAACTAGTCCCTACCTTCTTGCTAGTGTTCAATAAACTCCTGCTGTCTCCTACTCTCAATCTAAAACTCCCTACTCAGTTCCCAAGTAACTCTCTGGACATCAACAGCCTTCTAACAGACCTTTCTATTTTCTCTTGAAGGTTGTGGCAGGAACATGGGTAGTTGTAACAATTATCCCGTCAGTCAACAAACAATTATTGGGCTTTCCCCAGTGCTAGCTTGTGGTAGGCCACTGGTAGTATTTAAAAGAAACAGAATTAAGTCCTGCCTTTGAGGAGTTGACAATCCTGTTGCTGAAATAGTGATTTATCTAAGCAGCCTGGAAAAAAATAATTTTTAACCCAACTGTTCCCACATCCACCAATGATATTTGCATTCATTAGATCAGGCACCTTGTGAAAAGATTAAAGGGTTGTCAGACAGCTAGGAAGGTAGGAAAATATTGAAAGGTCCTGAGGGCTTAACAGGTAAAGAGATTCCGCAAGATAAAGAGAAAAGGTCCTTTCCTCGAGGACTATGCATGTTCTCAACTGGCTGGATTTGAACCCTACTGAGAGGCAAGCAAAACTTCAATCCCTCACACCTTTCTGCATGTTGTTATTCACCACCTCCTTATATAGCCTAGCCTCAGTCCTTCCACCCAGTTCTGCTTTCCCAGATAAAGCACAAAATCAATCTCTCTCGTCCTTCTCCTTTTCCTTCTCCCTCTCTTTCTTCTCTCCTTTCCTCCTTTCTCCTCTCCTTACTTCCTTTTCTTCCTCTCTCTTTCTCCTCACACATACACATACACACATCCCCATACGAATCAATGGCACAAGTCAACAAATTGCTGTAATTGTCATCATTTTATTATCTTATTTTGATGAGAGCAACTGCCATTTCTTAAGCACTTATGTACTAGGCCCTGAGCTCACGGATTATCACATTTAATCCTCATAACATCCCTACATCTTTACAACCCAGAAAATCAAGGCATAAAATGTTTAAATGTTGGTTCCTAGGGTCACACAGCTACAAAGTAATGAAACCAGATTTCAACCCAGGTCTGTCATATTCCACAGACTATGTGCTGTTCACTGGCTGACATACTGCCTCCCACACGCTTAAAATTTGACCACAGCTATTACCTCTTCCCTTAGTATTCCCTTCAGCCAGTCTTCAAGGACCTGGTGCTCAGACTCTCCCTATTCTGGTTGTCTTCCTGTGGATACGATCCAGTTGCTGATTTCGTTCTTAAAGTCTGGTGTCCACAAATGAATACAATATCTTGCGGTATCAGGGTACCAGGGATCCAGGTAGGCAGGAGGTCAAAAATCTAGGTTAATGGACAAATGAGTTGCAAAGGTGGAGGCAGAGAAAGGGCAGAGTTCTAAATGCAGGCAGAAGGCAGGTTTGCTCATGGTGCAGCTCAGTGCTGCTGTGTTGAGGACCTGACTCTGAGGTGAAGGGAACTCATGTATTCCTCTCTGGGGCAGAGACAATTTCCAGAACGCAGAAAGACATGAACCTGCGGGTCCTCATTGCTAAGGGGGTATTTCTGATTGGAGAAGAAGAAAGCAAGGAGTGACAGCTTACTATCATGAGCTTCTTTAAAGTTCCTGCCAAGCACTTGGCAGGAACTTTAAAGAAAGTATCAGGTATCAGGTATGTCAATTAAAAAAAATTAAAACTGACTACGGTGGGTTTTTTTTTTTCCCTCTTTCACTTTAAGAACTAATTAAAGGATGTGTGAAGGAAACAGATGGCTCCAATTCTAGTCATGTCCATTTGCCTTCTGGGAAAAGTGAAGTCAAAAGAGTTTTATTGAAATTCAAGCTACTTTTTGCATCTGAATAAATTAGGAAGGCCCAGAGAGTACATTATCCTGTGAGAGACAGATACTAAATTCCCCTGTTTGAGCAGCAATAATCGGGGTTGACAGTACCTGAGACATTTAGTAGTTTCTGCAGCCTGCCTAATGTATTGTGATGAGTCTTCAACTTTGAGAGTATCTTGAGAGCCTGCACGATAATAATAGTGAATGACTATTTGGACCGGATTGTGAATAAAAGACAGTACATGTGTCTGTAATGAGAATTTCATTGAAAATGAAAATACCAAAACTGTCATATTTTTTAATACTTCGATTTGCACATCCTTGACTGCTTTGGGGCATAAGAAAAGAAAGTGCCGAGCAATTTGTTGTCAGCTCTTGAAATAAATTATTTAAACACTTCCTCTCCACAAAGGTTATTAGCTTAGTAGCTCGTTCCTTGGGTTGGACAATCAGTAGGGGGAAAAAAAAATCACAAGACATTAAACCACCCTTTCAAACACTGAATATTAGTTACTGTGGAAATTGTTCTCTCAGTAGCTTAACATATTTTGCTGTAGCTCTCCAGTGCTGCAGATTAGACTGCAGCAACTATTAATAAATACTGTCATATTTTACAGCTGTCATGCAAAGCTGAAAAAAGGCTTCGCTGTGATTAGATCCTGTTTACTGTAATATTTCCAGCTCAAACTCAGAAAGGCAGTTTTCCTATAAAGGTATTTTCCATAAGTAGAAAATTTCTCCATCGATGACATGACTAATTTTAATGTATCGTTAACTCCTTGGTGGCAGTGAATTTGAGGTTGAATTGACTTCACAGCCAGCTACATTCCTCTCCAGAGACACATTAAGCTAAAATGTCAAATTTTCTCTCTTGAGATGTCCTTCATATGTAGAGATGGTGCTACTGTCAGGAGATGTGCTTTGAGTTACCCCCCCTCAGCCTCCATCAAGGACAAATCTGTGCTAGTTTATCTAACTTCTTTTACCCTGTCCCTCTTGTGACCGATAGCATTGTTTGCAAGACAGCTAGTCAGGATTTAGGGTAGGAACATTACTTCAGTGGGCTAGCTAAAAATTCTGCTTCCTGAGCTAAAATGTCATTGTGTGAGCAAAAGAAATAGATCTCTAGCCCCCCTGCAATGCATTAGCTGTTTGAAATGGTATTCGCATCTCTGATAAAAGGAGGTGACAGCTGGCAGAGTTGCTTTTGCTCTGACCTTCCATTGCTTTTTATCAAGCTCCTTGAGGAATTAACCCTCACTAAGTTGAATATCTAGTTTTTAATGAATGGGTAGTCCTCGCAGCTTTAAGGGTTAGCTGGAGTGTTCTATAAATTCAGGGTTTGGGCCTGAAAAGTCATTGAAAAGGTTCTTCTAAATGTTCGTTGGGGAAAGAACCGACAGTGGTGTACACCTGCAACTGTGACTTTGAGGTAGGTTTGTCCCTTAGAGCCCTTTAGACAACAATTAAAGCCAAGGCAGGGTTGTTGTGGGAGTTAAACAAGAGAATGCATATAAAGTCTTTAGCACCAAGCTGAACACCATAACATGCTTAATGAATTTTAGCTCTTATTATTTTATTGCCATCATAGAATAGTGGTCCTCAGTAGGGAAGGAGTGTAATTCCCCCCCCAGGGGCCATTTGGCAATGTCCAGAGACATTTTGGTAGTGGGTAGAGGCCAGGAATGCTGCTACACATCCCACAATGCAGTATCCTCCTCCTACGATAAAGAATTATTCAGCCCAAAATGTCAATAATGCCAAGGAAGCAGCAGATCAAAGAATGGTTGCAGGAACTCCTCGAGAGGTTGTCAGTGAACCAAGCTAGCATTTATTGAGTGTCCCTTACTGTGCCTAGATTGGTATTAACAGCTGTGTTCAATAAGACGTAGAGCCTTTGACTCTAAAAAGTTTACATTGTGGCCCAAGAGATGGGTTAAGATTAATGCAGTGAAGCAAAGATTAGTAAGAAGCAGCATAAGGCAAGAGCTAGATTGTGTGGCACAGATTTGAAGCACTGTGGGAGTCCAAAGAAGAGAGTTCATTATAGGCGGGCTGGACTAGTCAGGGAAGGCTTCATGAAAGAAGGCATAAATGTTTCTGAGCCCACCACAGAACTGCCTCCACTAGTCATGACCTTGCTTTGATTGCTAAGGCCAAGTTGGTATCTAGCACCAAAACAACATGGCATTCCCATCAGTGCTCCCAAACGTCAGAGCTCTGGGCAAGAAACACAATTAAAAGAAAAACCAAAAAAGAAACAATGTTCCTTTTACTAAATGGAAAGCAATTACAGGGCTGTTGAAAATAGGCAGTAAACAAAAGGAGGGAGGGAAATACTGGCAAAATTCCATTTTCCCAACTAATCCTGTAGCAAAAGTGCAATTTGCAACAAAATCAACAGTGCTCTCTCCCTCTCTCTTGCAATCAAACACATTGTTTGGCATCAACATGGCTACACATGATGCCTTAGCCAAAAAGTATATGGAATCTAGAAAGACAGAATATGGATTGGAGGGAGAGAGGGGCAGAGGTTAAGGTGGAACGCAGCTCATTCCACCCCTCACTGCCACCGCAGTCTCCGCAGAGAACCTTCATTCAGGGGAATGAGGGGGACACAAATAAAGACTACTGCACTCCCTGTCTTCCTGGATCCTTTCCAATCGATAAGTTGCCAGTGTCAGCTGCTGTCCTGCTTTGTCTACTCCAAAATTATCTGATTAATTCTCTGGTGCTAACTGCCTCAGCGGGCTTTCTCGGCAGTAGGACGGAGGCTAATTAAGATTATGTCAGGCGAGGAGGCTGACAGGTTATGTTCCTGGGCCACACTGAACTTTTAGAGGGTGTTTCAATTCCACTGCAGGCAGGCAGTGCTTGGCTGGGCACTGATTCCGTAGCAGGCCTCCCATTTATTTCCACAGATTCCTGCATCAGTGGACCTCCATTTTGTCAAGGATTTATATCCTTCTCCTTGGGATAATTGGCTGCCACTGTGTAGCTTTCAATTGTGTTACTTGGGCTCCCTTTCATTTGAATTTTTAATATGCTTGTAAACAAAGATAACAGTTAATGAGGTCATTTTCCCTCCTAAATCACAGGTCTGTGTGTCTGAGTGTGTGTGTTCTTGTATGCCTTGCCACCACATAGCCCACAGGGGTGAGTTTAGGACAAATAAAGGAAGCTCTACTTTTCACAGCAGGTAGAAAATGGAGGAGACATATGGAACTCATTACACCAAGTGGTGGATTAGACTGAAAATATAAATAGCTTTCCCCTCCACCCCAAATAAAGGCTTAGATGAATTCATGGATCACAGACCCACAGTGAGTTATTAAGGGAAACAGAGGTGTTTGGAGATTTTTCTAAACTGAAGTTGATACAAATTGCCCAAGTATATTTTTGAGGCCATCTTTATCGTCTCAAAGGCAAATGGTCACACGGAGTGCTGGCATTCTGTTCCTCAGGTTTTTAAAGATAATCTCAAGAGTCCACCAAGCATCTAGAAGGTGGGGAGAAATGCTCAGAAATACAGGAAAGTTCTCCGGGAGCATTCTGTATAGCTTCATATAGTCAGAATCTGTAATCATTGTCAAAGATAAACAAAGCCGGATGCTAGTTAAAGAGTTAAGAACAATTTTAATCAGTAATATACTATTGCAATAGGGAAATAGGTTCAAGCACAATCTTAACTCACCTTCAATTTGTACGAAGGGGACTGAGCATTTTAAAGGGAGAATGAGAGAACAGGGTGGGGAGTGAAAAGGGGCTCAGTAGAGTCAGGAAAATGAAAAATTACAAAAAGCAGGAAGAGGGTATTGGTCTGTGTGAAACTCATCTGAATTTGTTAACTGGCGATTATTGAAGTTAGGCTCTCACCCTCCCGTGGAAGCTGGGAGACAGGGGCCCTATATTTAGGTATTGAGTGGAAGAAACAATAAATTCTTTTGGCAGCCTTGAATTTTCTTAGGCAGGCACTTTAAAGGAGGCTAGGGTCATCCTAGGGATGTAGCCTTAAGCTGGTAGAAAGTATGTTAGTGTTTTGTTCAAAGCTTTATAGCCCAAGGTTGAGGCCTTATTGAGAAGAGGGCTCGAAGTAGCCTGGTGAGAGTTTGATCAAGGAGAGACTCTTTGTCATCACACATCAAGAACACCTTGTTGTGAGAGGTGAATGGTCTAGTTAAGGGTGTTGAACAAAATCATCATCAAACCAGAACTTCAGTTTCAGGCCCAGCTCTGCCACTAACTAACTGTGTGATCCTGAGTAAGTCGCGTAGCTTTTCCGGTCCTCAGATTACACATCTGTAAAATGAGGGAGTAGATACCATCATTCTGCAACTAACAATTACTGAGTGCAAGAATTGTGTGTCAGGGGCATTATTAGGGTTATGGAAGTAAATAAAATAGAGTGCCTCCCCTTAATAAGCACACAATTCAGAAGGACAGCAGAGACATGTAAATAAATAAGTAAAATCAAGAGTGATTCTTTTTGGTTCTAAAATTCTGTGGAATATTATAGCCCTTCCATTTATACTTAATAGTTGATCCTTGAGCAATGCAGGGGTTGGGACAGCAGCCATCCCTTGTGCAGTAAAAACTCCATGCATAACTTTTGACTCCCCAAAAACTTAACTACTAATAGCCTACTGTTGACCAGAACATAAACAGTAGATTCACATATATTTTGTGAATGTATTATATACTGTATTCTTAAAATAAAGTAAGTTAGAGAAAAGAAAATGTTATTAAGAAATTCATAAGGAAGAGAAAATATATTTACTATTCATTAAGTGGAAGCATATCCTCGTTAAGGTCTTCATCCCCGTGGTATTCACATTAAGCAGGCTGAGGAGGAGGAGGAGGGGTTGGTCTTAATGTCTCAGGGGTGGCAGATGTGGAAGAAAATCCACACATAAGTGCACAGTTCAAACCCATGTTGTTCAAGGGTCAACTGTATAATGAATCTGGAACTCCTTTTCAAATGATTACTGTTAGGGAGGGTCATAGAGACACAAATAACCACCCAAGTTGGCTTTGTAAATTAGCCAGCGACCCTCAGCACATTCCTTCCTGCTCATCTCTTAGTGCTCAGCCCCTAATCTTTCTAGGAGCCTGGTAGGTAGGGGAGAAAAAGAAATGATGTCTAGTAGGTAGATTAGGATGTCCCAGTAGATCTTAAAACCCTTCCTGGTAGATCTCCAATCCAGGGACTGCTACAACACACTTCACACAAAGTTTTCTTCTAACAAAGTTTACTGGGATTCTCAACAGTGGACTCCCCCTCACTCAAGGCCTTTATCACCAGCAACCTTCAAGGTCTTAAAATACGGCCCTACACAGTCATTTGCAATCTCCAGGATTCCTTAAAATAGAAAGTATATTTTCTACCAAAAATGACATGAATTTTTAGGGTAAAAAAGCAGTTGTGCTTCTTGAGTATATCCGATTTCTCTAAAGATTCAAAATGCTTCCCTAGGCAAAATAGTTACAACTTCACATGGGCTTTCTGGCAGCCCTGCCCTCTCTCCCCAGTTCTAGAGCCATATGTTTAGTTTCCCCCTAGAACCTTTACCTTGATGCTCTACCTGAACCTCAAACTCAACATTCTGAACTCTGAATTTATTCATCTTTTTCAGAAAACCTTTACTTCTACCTATGTTCCCAGGCTCAATGAATGGTACTGCCCTGTTGTCCAAAGCAGAAACCTCATCTTCCCTTTTCATCATCCCTCACATCCCATTGCTAAAGACCCTCTTCTGCATTCCCACTACCACTGACTCAAGCTCAGGCTCCCATCACCTCCTGCATCATCCTTATACCTGATCTTACCCCCTCTACCACTGCCAAACAGCAATCTTTCCATCATGTCACTCCCCTGCCTAAAAGCTCTCAGCAATGTCCTGGTTACTCTAAGCTTGTCAGCATGGCACACAAGGCTATTCGTGATCCAACTAAATTACAATCCACTATCCCAGCCTCATATCTGCCCATGCTTTACCCATTAGTGCTCTATGCTGTAACCATCTGGAACTATGGTCCTTTCAATATGCCACAGAGACCATGCCCTTTTTTGCCTCTGTTCCTTTGCACATATTGTTCCTTCTTTCTAGTACTCAGCCCCCTCTCTCCACTCCCCCTCTCTCACACACTCTATCTGGTAAATTACATATTCTTCAAAATTCTGCTCAAATATTTGTTTCCCCAGGCCCAGATCTACTCCCCCCAACCCTGCCCTGTGTCTTCATAGTACTTTATACAGCATCAATCATACAATAATATTATTATTATATATTTATGTATTCATCTCCCTCACAATTCTGCAAAATTATTGAAGACAAGATTGTTGTCTTATTCATCTCACCAGCATTGTGCTAAGTGCTGAGTATAATACAGTACCTAGATTATTATTATTTGTAAATTAAACAAATTGAATGAATGAGAGAACTTTAGCTAAAAACAAAATGTAGAACTACAGGGGCCTTGAAGAGTTAGCGAAGGACATGGACATGGGTAGATTATGTCCTCAGATTACATTATACATTAGATAGCCACCTAGCTCCTACACACTGGGCTTATCCTGATTTTGAGTCCTTCCATGACCCAACATTTTTACCAAAGATATCACCTTCCTGGTCTAACCAACAGATATTTTAGTGCTGGGAACCTTGGTTATGGGTTTCTAGCTAAAAGGCAAAGCTACAGTGTACAAGATGGCCCCCAAGTCTTAGCCAAAAGAGATATTAACATGTGAGGACTCTCAAGATCTAAAGTGTGGATACTGCACTATTTCACACAAACCAATGGTACTTAGAGATCCACGTGAGTTCTCTAAAGACAGGCATAGCATGATAGTAATTTCCACAGCTCCTAGTGAAAAACTGAAGAAGGCAAATTGTTTTAAAATGTCTGTATAGGCAATGTGACAAGGATGAAAAGTAATGTGAGAGCTGATGTCGTCAGTTCTCAGTTATCTGTACCAGAGGAGGTGAGCCAGGCACAGATAATCCATAAGACATTTCTATGAGCATGAAATGGTGCTTTTTCATAGCAGATTTTCCTTCTTCGTTCTATCCTTCTTAGGCTTGGCTGAGCTTGGGAAGTAAGAGAGATGTCCCAGGGAAGGGAATCTTTAGAATATCCCTTCAATTACAAATTCCCAAAAGGCAGGGAGCACCCCTTTGAGGGACTAGCAGGAACAGAATATAAAATAGTTGTACAGAGAAATAGAAGTGGATAGGGGAGAGACACAGAAGAAAGGAGAGGGACCCTGAATCCCTTGAGAAAAGGGATAGTGTCAAGGCTCCAAAGAAAAACTTTGCTGATCTTACAATGGCCAACTCTGTTCCTTAAACCATAATGATTGACAGACACAAATAAGGAATAAAGAAAATTAACAATAAATAGTGTAAACCTGGTAATTTTTACTAACGAGGTTTAACATGAGGCTTTATACTGCTTAAGAAACTCAAAAGAATTGCATCGGCTGTAAAACTTCCAGGTTCCAACAAGCAAAGGACAGAATTATTCCACAGAAGCATTTTATACCTCTGAGAGGCTGAGAAAAAGCTTCCAAAGATTGTTCAGGTCTTTTTCCCCTTGGAAAGCTCTTGGCAGAAATGTATTCCTCTTGAAAATCCTGGAAAAGGAATTACTGATGTCCACTTGGCACAGTATAGAAGGAAGAAGTATAATATTATTTACCAAAACTACCCATTTATCTTCCTTTTCATTTATTCCTTCCTACACAGTGCTTTGTATAATATAAATGTGTCATGGTTTATCAATAAGGTGCAAACTTTCAAAAGTAGGGACTAAGGCTTTTATAAGTGATTGTTTATTCCATCATTTTATCCACCTAGCACAGTGCTGGATAGTAAACATTGAAAAAATGATCTTAGACATGTCAAGCTGGAAAGGTCTTTAAAGTTCTTAAGTCTGAGTTTTCAGGTTCTGAAAAATGAATTGTCCTGTATTTTGTAAAGTTGGTGAGTCCCCTAATCTGTAATTCTACTTAAAATGTAGGATTCCAAAAATCTAAAGGCTAGTCCCAGATTTATCGTCTTAAGCCTTTTCTACCCTGTCTCAATTCTTTTATCTGCATAATGGCAGTAATATACTTTGCACCCCATCTCACAGGAATAAAGAAGAATGGCATAATGATGTAAGCTAAAATCAAATGCTGAGTATGACTGGGCAATTGCCTAAAGCTAAAAGAACTGCTCTGTACATAAGTGATTAAGATGCAAGAGGAAGGGCTCATCCTTTTGTGTTCACAGAATCAAAGTGCTTTGCGTAAGGCTTTACCCAACAGAATTAAAAGAGTCAGTGTACCTTCCCATGTTCCGCATGTACTCAAACTTACCCAGGAAGATCGAGCCGTTCTATCCATTCCTCGCATTGATTAGCAAGTCAACGAGTCACCACATTAAATGGGATTAGTCCACAAACGCTAATCACACCAGTGGCTCCTATGGCTCTCTGGGCCATACTGTGGCTAGCAAGAATGGCCACAGGCACTGGGTTCTGTTTTGTGTGTTCATTTCTTCACCTTTAAAGTGGAGATAATAATCGTCCCTAACTTATAGGATGGTTGTAGGTTGTATTGATCGTATCCATGAAAGGCACCTAGAACAATCCTTGCACATAGTTAGCATTCTGTAAGTGTTAGCTATTACCATTATGCTCTTACTAGGGTCACAGGGAAACAGAGACTGCTGAGACACAGAATGAAGGTCCTTAGCTGCCCTGGCTGGTCTCTCCAGTGCCTTGGGCCACCCTGCTTATCTCTCCACTGTGCTAATTTTGGTTCTCCTCTATCAGAATCAGAACCTGTTCCCAGGAAAGGAGCTGGGAAGCTCATTTACATTACATGGAAGTAGAAATGGCTGAGGCACAGCCTCTCTTAGACATCTCTGCATTTTAGACAAGTGCAAAAAGCCTCAGGCCAAAGAGGGAAGCCCTGCTTTTGGAATTGCAATGCTGGTGATCAGGAAGGAAGATTTATTTGCTTCCTACAATCCTAAATGCATAGCCAGCCTTCCATCTATCCCACATTTTGCTAAGGCTAGGCCCACTGCTAAAGAGAAGAGCATGATTAGAAAAGCTGGACCAATGCATTTTTATGGTTTTACTGGGCATATTTTGGAAAACAATAAAACAGAAAACAGAATTCTCTTCATTCACAAGCACACAGAAATGCTTAAAGGCAACTTAAACTGAACAGACGACCTCTTTGGAAAGTCTTGAAGTCAGTGGCTCCACCAAAAATATATCTATATTTTCATTTTTTAATAAGCTGACAGAAAGCACAGCGTATGTCTTTCCTGATGTATTTTTAGGCTCCCCTAGATTCGTAGTACGTATTGAATCCTAGAATTGGGAAGCGAAGCTCAGTGTATGATGTTACATTTGTTTGGCTTAAGCTGGTGAATATTAGGAATTCGGAGGAAGGACCATGTCTCTAGTTCCACATGCCATTACAATCACTCTCTTCACCTGCAGCCCATTTCCTGAGGCCATTGCCATATGGCTGGATGGACACAGGCATTTGTGTGCCTCATCTACTAGGACCACTATGAAAAGAAAGCAAAGGACAATTATTGAAGAGCATGAGGAATCTCTGGTCATTTTGTGGGAGATCATGGGAAGGATTCTTTTTTGTGGTCTTAAAGATAAACACATAAAAAGACATGATAACAACTATCCTCACTGACAGCCCTCAAAAATCTAAAGTCAACATTCCCCAAATTCCAGCTTTTCTCATCACTTGACCTTACAGACTGTCCCCACCAAGCAGATGTTCAGAACATCTGATAGTGGACATATTTTGTGAACACAGAAACAGGACACATGGCCTGAAAACATGTTTTCTTCTTTTTTTTTCTGACTTTTCTAAGGAAAGCCTGGAGATTCAATCCCAGCTCTGACATTGATTAACTGTGTGACCTTGGGCAACAGCCTCTCTGATCACCTGTAGAGTGGCAATGGTTACAGTATCTACCTCATTGGGCTGTTATGAAAATTAAATGAGATACTGTGAAAGTGCTTAGCACAGTGTCTGATAAACAGAAACAAATGATGAATAAATGGTAGCTATTACTTATGATAAATGTTTAAAATTTTACAAAAGCATCAACATGAAACCACGTTTAGTTGCTAACTTCAGGAATCACCTTTATTTATAGAAAAGAAGGAAGATGCATGAAATTTAGACTGTCCCAGAAAATTCTGGGTGTCTTATCACTGCATCTATAGGTACTGCGTCCCCTTCAGTTTAATAAGGCGTCTTTGAAGAAGAAATGGAAAGAAGACAAAAATAGAAGGCAAAGACAACCTTCTCACTGACCGCATAATTCCTTATAGCTGCTGATAAGCTATTTGGAGCTCTGTGGATCTGATTTCTGTTTCTAGCACCCATCCATTTTGCTCTCTGAATGTTCTAAGTTTAAATTAGACAAATATTTCCATAAACTATTTGCTTTCTTTTCTCACCTAAAATGAAAATGAGAGCTCAAAATTATTACTTAACTGGAATCCATTGGAATGAAAGAGCATTCAGTTATTCTAATTAATATTGTTCAAAAGATAACCTACCACTTTACACTTCAAACACTTTTCACATGTCTTTTATCTTCATTCATACTCAATGAGGAGGGCAGTGTGGGTGTATTATTGTCAGTTTACAGATTTAAAAATTTGCTTGGGTGTAATCCTAACACTCTGGGAGGCCAAGGTGGGAGGATCACTTGAGGTTAGGAGTTTGAGACCAGCCTGAGCAACATAGTGCGACCTTGTCTCTACAAAAAATACAAAAACTTAGCCAGGCGTGATGACGTGCGCCTATAGTCCCAGCTACTTGGGAGGCTGAAGTAGGAGGATCACTGGAGCCCAGGAGTTTGAGGTTGCTGTAAGCTAGGCTGACTTCTCGGCACTCTACCCAGGGTGTTAGAGTGAGACTTCGTCTCAAAAAACAAAATAAAATAAAAATCTGTATTTTCAGAGAGGGGAAGTGATTTTTCCAAGGTCACACAACTAATGAGCAGTGAAAGCAGGACGAATGCCCAAGTCTCCTACCATCCAGTTCAAAAATCTTTCCACTCCACCACACTGTAGCACACCTTAGGAAAAGGGATTATTTCCTTACTGACAATGAAAGACTCAGGCTTTTGGGGAAAGTTTTGGGGCTGATGAATAATCAGTTTCTCATATTAATATCCACCCTTGACTGAGCACTCGTTAGGCGCCAGGCTCTGCACTAACCTTTTGCAATGCATCATCTCCTTTAATCTTCATAATAAGTTTACCAGAGAGGTACTGTCATGCTCCTCATTTTACAGATGAGAAAGTAGTAGCATGGAAAGGTTAAGTGATCTGCTCAACATCTCACACTCGTAGTAAGTGATGGAGCCGGTACTAGCCGCCCTGGTTCCCCGCTCCCAGTTAAAGTGTTCTTCCTATTACTCCACACTGACAGCCACCTTCAACTCTCCTAGTAACAAGGAAGGACTGTTATTTTTAAAGATGCTTTAGGGCAAAAGGGTAGGCCAGTCCTTTCTCAATTCCTTATACCAATAAAAGGGAGAAGTATAGAAAGCAAGCACATCATGCCTAATCCCTAAGCCATGACTGTGCAACTATGGAAGGACAAGTAGGGATGCAGAGTCCAGCAGAGAGAACTCAGGGGTAGGGCTACATCCTTCCTCATCTCCTCATGCCTTGCACTACAGTCACAGCTGGTTCTCAGCCAAATAGAAGGGCAAAGGAAGAGTAGTTAGTCTGTAGCTGCCTTCCTCCTATGGGGAGCCTGGGGTCCTGTTCATGTTCCAATCCATCCCTCACAGCCTTCATCAAAACTGCCCTGTTTCCTTTTCCCTAGAACTCCACTAGATGTCTAGAGCCAAATTCAAGTGTTCATGGCTGGGGAGGACAATGGTTGCCCACTTCAGTGACATTTGCTTTTTTAAGAGCCTTGGAGGCCTTCACCTTTGAGCCTCTGAATAGGGGATTCAGGAATAGCTCGGTTTGCCGCCCCTCCCATTCAAATCTGAGATGAGAATAGCCAGTTAGGAGGGGATGCCAAAGGGTTGCCTTGGCTAACTCACTTACAATTGAAAGTTGCCCATCCTCATTTTCTTGCCTCCAGAAATCCTCCCCTGGGGATACAAATATGTGCAAATCACCCTAAAGATGGGACAAGTGAAACTCCAAGTGCACATGTAGACTGGGAAAGGGAAAAATCAGTTCATTATTTCAAGACCTCTTGAGATGCTGTAAATACACAGTCAACACAGAACAAAGATCCCTTTTTCCCCCCTTACATTATTTATGTGCCATCTAAAAATTACATGCCCGTTCTCTTTCCAGCGCTGAGAGAGAGAAACATGCATATTCATGATCTGATAAATATTTAAGTGGGATTTATTTAAATGAGAGAGTCCATTTACAAACATTCCCTGGCTCTGAGATCTTATCCTGGGCACACAGAGGGAGGATAATTTCCTCTGGTAGATTCAAAACCTCCGCTGGCCACCTGTCCCCCTAAACTTGGAGCTCTTCCTTGAGAGCTGGTGAATGCCACCCGCAGTATTTCAAGGGAGTCTTCCGTACCTCCTCCCTCCAGTCCTGCCTTCCTGCTCTGAGCTCATGCCATAGGATCAGTCTTTGGCAGAATGCTAGAACTGGCAGTTTATTTGGGGGCATGGGAGCTGGTCATAACATTCTTTGCTTGGGCCCATCCTCCCCACCACACTAGCCCCACAGCAGCACCCACAATTTATACCCCTCACCTTCCTGTGGGCCCATCTCTCCCCCTCAGGGAGGACAGTTATATGATACACCAGGCAACCAGGACTGGTTGACTGTACTGCCCCTCTCAGGAGGACATGCATTTTAATGCTTTCAAAGCATTCCGTCAGTACCTGTTTTCAAAGGACTTGTGCATATGGTGTTTTCATTCACTGTTCACATCAATCCTATAGGACTTCCAAGACCAGAATCACTTTCCCAGCCTTAGAGATGAAGAAATAAAAAAGAAGACACCTTGCTTGCCCAACATAAGTCACACAGCTAGTGAGCTGCAGAGTTAGGTCTTGAACTCAGGTCTGACTCTAAGATCTGGGATCTTTTTATTACATAGGGCTGCCTCTCATCTGGGAGGAGGCCTGGAGAGAATGCAACGGTAGTCCAAAGGGAAGACTAATGGTGAACTATCAGGCACTGTGGCTGCAGTGGATGGGGGGACCCAACACCTCTTCAATCCTATCATATAGATGACTTTCTATACATGAGGTTATATGTCTGGGCCCTCCATTCCAGTGCCCATTCTTGGGCATGACCCTGGCTCTATTCCTATCCCAACTTTCCCTCTCCCAGATTAAACTGGACTATTTTGTGTCTCATTTTATCTAGACTTTATGAGATGATCAGTAAACTCACCTATAGAACTAACCTGGGCTAGGGCATTAAATGTTGGCTGATGGCTCAGTGTACAACCTCTCCCAAGTCATACGTATGTTTTGACAGAGGCTTCTAGTGCCTTAACTCAAGGGTACTGTGTACGGCAAGGATTTCAAGTAATGAACCAGGCCAGTGAGGGCAATATCATTGGGTGAATGGACTTCTCAGTTCTCTAACTTATGCCACCTACGTGACCATCTATTCTGCCTAATTTAGGGTTGCAAGATGAAATATAAGATGTCCAGTGAAACTTGATTTTCAGATGAATAACAAATACTTTTTTTGGTATAAACATGTCCTAAATATTGCATGGGACATAGTTACGCTAAAAAATTATTTGTTGTTTATTTGAAATTGAAATTCATTATGCTTCCTGTCTTTTTGTTTGCTAACTCTGACAACCCAAGCTTAATTATAAGACTTATCCCCCTGAGAATCACCATCAAATAATGACTATTGGGCATCTGCTTGCTTGTGACATTTGCTTTTAACTGATCCTATAACATAGAACACTGTGCTGGAGAAGTGGGGGCGGTGCGGGAGAAAGAGAGACAACAGACATGGGAAAGAGAAAAGTATCCCATCATGAGACTGGTCTTAGTCACCTGTACATGACATAAAAGTAATGTCACTAGGCCTTTTAGAAAATAGAACTAGTCCTATTGTCCTATTTGCCTCTCATCATAATCCGCCCCCCGCCCCATTTTGCTATGTCATTCTGCTCTATTCTATTCTGCTCTTTGATAAATAAAAAAGGAACACGTTTTGGCAAAAGCCAGGCCCTGTGTTCTCCAAGAGTGATCTGGTCCTCAGAAGGCATATCACAAGCAAACAGCAAGGCGGGCGGAGGGTGCGGACAGGCTGCTGCACACACAGAAGGGTTGCCCAAATGTAATTAAGCACCAGGCGCAACCCCAGGACTGACAGTGGGAAGAGTTCCATGACCAAAAAAATATTAGGGAAGTGAAGTGGAGAATGTTTACAAGCCTAATTGCACAACTCTAGAATTAAAAATTTTGCCAGCATCAGGCAACTTTGTGGACTGACATTATGGAAGCTAAACCTGGCCCAAGGGTAGAGATGGCACTAGGCTCTCACTAGTTGGCCCAGCTCAGTGGCTAAAGCACCTACCAAGACACTCAAATTGAGAAAATGACCAAATTAGACCACAAATAAGTGAGCTGACTCATATTCAAGATAATAACAGAGGCTAAGTAATCCAAATTCCAGAAATGAAACCTTTGAGTAGTAATAAAAATGATAATAGTAATGATGATAATGATAACAATAGCTACACCTTAGTGAGCACTTATTATGTGCCAGGCACTGCGCTATGTACTTTACATGAATTGACTCGTTTATCCTGACAACAACTCTGTGAAGACTGTCACCCATGTTTCATGAGACACACAGAGATTGCAAAATTTAATTGATTCACCTAACTATTGAATGATGAAGCAGAAAATAAAACCTAGGCAGTCAGAGACCAAAGCCCACATGCTTGACCACTAGGCTCTATCACTTCTCTAATCTGTTTTTGAAGAGATTTTTCCCAGAGTGGGATGGATTTGCTGAGCCCTTCCCACCACCTTTTCCTGGATCTCACTGGTACAAGGGGCCCCCATTTGTCAAACAGGCAGAAAGTTTAAGGATACTCTTCACAGATCTAGGACAAAAGGAGCCTAGTGACCTCAGTACTACCATGTTCTAATTAAATGAACTAACCACCACTGGGCTCTTGAGGGTATCCCAGAACCAAGATTTATGGTGTGAATTACGTGTACACTAGAGAGATCATACATATCTGCTACTACTTTGGAACTTGGAAGAAATGTTGATCATTTAAGTCTGCTGATTTCTTAGTTATTCTTTGAGGCACATCTTAACACCTCCTCCATGAAGCCTTTCTCATACTCCCAGATAGAAGCGTTTATTCCTTTGGGTTCCAAATGTGCTTTTTTTCTCTATCATTATGTCCAGCACATATCTGTCTCTGCCATAAGAATATAAGCATTTTGAGGTCAGGAATTATTTTATTCATATTTATATATGGCATGTATTTCCCCCAAACATACACATTGAGTATTTGTTAAACAAATAAAGCTAGTCTAACACATTGTTTTACATATGAGAAGACAAAGGCCCAGAGAAGGGAAGTGACTTACCTAAGATCACACAGCAGTTCAATGGCTGTTTTTTGACTCCCAAGCTGTTACTCCATCCACTATCCAAGGATGCATTTCTGGAGATTATAAATGGGTTCAGTTTCTCTTTTCCATATTCTTGCTCTTCTAGTGCATTTGTTTTTATTTCTGGAACCTGCTGGTTCCAAGCTTTTTCAAAGCTCATTTGGAAAACGGTCATTCTGATTACTCTCCCTGCAGTCTACTCCCCTACCCTGAGATCACTTTTTCTACCCTCTCCATAAAGTCCCTATATAGGTGATGATTTTCAGAATACTTTTTTTTTTAATTGACAGAGATACAGCTGGGTTCTGTATAACAGCTGAGCAACACAGGATCTGTCCCCCTTTCCTCCTTCACTCAGCCATGAACAGATGAAAATTCTACTGTTCCCATTTTGCAGGTGAAGACACAGAGGCTCAGAAAGCTTAAGTGATGCTCCCAAGTTTACATAGCTAGTAGGTGACACAACTGGAATTTGTACCCAGGAAGTTTAACTGTAGTCTCCATGCTCTTAGTGTGTACATGACCTCCTCTGGAACATCTGACATAATGCTGCCAGAGGACTTTTCCTAAGATATATCATTATTGTGTTTTTTCCTACTGCTTCCAGAGCTATGCCTCTAGGGTTGTGTATTAGACACAGTGTGGTGGCTACTAGACACATGCAGCTATTTAACTATAACTTTAAATTAATAACAACTAAATAAAATTTAAAATGCAGTTCCTCAATCCCATTAGCCACATTGCAAGTGCTCAAAGGCTATATACACATAGTGGCTACAAGCTTGGACAGTGCAAGAATATTTCCATCACTGCGTTTCATTTCTGCAATGAAAGTTCTATTGTACAGCACTGCTCCAGAGACTAAAACTTGAACTCCTCTGCCTGGTATGTCAAGTGTTCCATAGTCTGGTTTCTACCAACTTTTCAGCAGAAAGGCAGAAAACAAGGAGTAAGAAATGAGGCTGGGTAAATGAGAAGAAGTCTGAGGATGAAGTGCCTACTATGCCACACCAAGGAAGTGAGGTCTCATCCCGAAGGACAGAATGGATTTCCTTCTGGAGAATAGCTAGATCTGACTCAAAATCACCTCTCTCAGGAAGCCTGAATAAATAACCGGAGAGGTCTGAAGATCATGTCACCTTGTTGATTGGGTGCTCCCCAGCAGTGACAGCAAGGGTTCCCAGACTTACACAAAAGACAAAGATCACACATTCAAAATGGAATCAAAGAAATATGCTCAAATCACACCTCTCCTAATTATAAGCTCTATGATGCTGGCACTCATTGAGCTTGTTTTATCTGTAAAATAGAGCCAATAATACCTATTCTTCATGACAATCAAGTAAGATAATGAGGAAAGTGAGATAATAGATTGGGGTGGAGTCTAGACTTTAAACTCCCTCATATGAATCTAGGGAGTGCTAGGGTTGAAAAGCATTGAACTATGTGATCTCTGAGATCTCTTCCAGCTTTAAAATTCAAGTTTTGACCCACAGTAAGAAAAGTCAGCAGTCACTTTGGACAAAGTACTCACCTAGGTCCATCCCCAGCAGGCTACAGGCTTCACATGCAGTCAATGTTTCAGCCATCATGGATAGCTCAGATTTCCAGGTAAAGCAGCATCTTTGATGAGAATACAGGAGTGTTTCCACGTGTAATGGTGAACAATCTGGGCTCTGATGAGAGTGCAGGGTCAGTGTTGGCTTTTGGAAGAGTCCCTCCCCAGCAGTGACAGATACATCCAGAACACCCAGCCCTTGACTGCTAAAATTCCCAATGGTTTTATTATCCTCAAAATGAGTCATTTAAAAGAGCCAATGAATATTAACTCCCAGTCAGATGTATAGCTTAGAAATATTTTCTCTCTTTCTGTAGGTTGTCTCTTCATTCTGTTTATTGTGTGCACAAGTGTTTTAGTTTGAATTATAATCCTGTTTGTCTAATTTTTGCTTTTATTGCCTGTACTTTTCAGGTCTTATCCAAAAATTTTTGCCCGGTCCAATGTCATGAAGCATTTCCTCTATGTTTTCTTCTAGTAGTTTTATAGTTTCAGGTCTTACATTTAAGTCTTTAACCCATTTTGAGTTGATTTTCATATATCATGAGAGAGAGAGGTCTAATTTTATGGTATCCATGTGGATACCAGTTTTCCCAGCACCATTTGTTGAAGAGACTGTCCTTTCTCCATTCTGTGTTCTTGCCGCCTTAGTTAAAAATCAATTGACCTTAAATGCATGGATTTATTTCTGGGATCTCTATTCTGTTCTCTTGGTCTATGTGTCTGATTTTAGGCTAGTTCCATGCTGTTTGGGTTATTATAGCTTTGTAGTATACTTAGAAGTCAGATAGTGGGATGCCTCCAACTTTGTTCTTTTAGCTCAAGATTGCTTTGGCTATTTGGGGTCTTTTGTAATTCCATATGAATTTTAGAATTGTTTCTTCTATTTCTACAAAGAATGTCATTGGTATTTTGATAGGGATCACACTGAATCTATCCATCACTATAGGTAGTATTAATTACATTAATAATCATTTTAATAATTATTCAATTTAATAATTAATTACATTTTAACAATATTAATTCTCCCAATCTGCGAACATGGGATATCTTCCTGTTTATCTGTGTCTTCTTCATTGTGTTGAGTGAAATAAGCAAGACACAGAAAGACAAATATCACATGATCTCACTCATATGTGGAATCTAAAAAAGTTGATCTCATGGAAGTAGAAAGTAAAATAGTGGTTAGCAGAAGGTAGGAGGGGAATACTAGAGGAGGAGGGACTGATGGGGAGAAGTTGGTCAAATGATACATAAGTACCGTTAGGAGGAAGTAATTTTAAGAGCTCTATTATATAGCAAGGTGACTATAGTTAATGATGATATATTGTATTCCTTAAAAAGTATAGAGAGTGAATGTTATGTGCTTTCACCACAAAAATTATGACCATGTGATACATTTGTTAATTAGCCAGATTTAACCATTCTACAATGTATATATACTTCAAAACATCATGTCATACATGATAAAAACATACAATGTTATCTGTTAATTGTAAAAAATTAAAGAGCCAATGGATTTGGAGTTTGGATGTTGGCTCAAAGGTTTCTCCTATCACACAGAATTGCTTTATTTCAAGGAGATGGAAGTTTGAAAACAGCAGGCAGATGGAAGTACATAGTATGCAAGGTGAAGAAGGCTGAGAGGAACTGGCAGAGGGAGGGAGAAATGGGGGGGAACATTCTAATTCAGATAGCATCCCTTCAAGCCCCAGTAGAATAGCGCAACAAAAGCTGATTTCCCAGCATTTTGATCCTCTGAAGACTTCTCTATTAGCCAGCCCTTCTGCACATCAACAGCACATACAAATCTGGCATTCCACCTCATGGCTCAGGAACCCTTCAAGGCCTTGAAGTACCTCTTTAAATTACCAAAGAAAGATAAAATTATGCCCAACCTGATACAACATTATTAATTATATTTTGGTTTATATTCACAATTTTAAAATCACAAATCCCTATAGAATGAATAGGGAAGCAGTCTGTTAAACTAGACTATTTGATGAATCATATAGTCAGGGCACCATATTCCCAATGGTGCATAAAACTGAAAGTTTGCAAGATTGTAGGCATTTGTAACTCCATCTTGTGACCACAGAAAAAGAATCAAATGGAGATCAACAGCTCTCACTTCACAAATGAATGTCATAGCTCCAAAAAGAGCTCCCAGGAAAAATCAATCATAATTTTTGGGATTCTCAATCATAGCCACACTTCTGAGTTCATCTCAAAAAGACACCCCAAGGTTTTAAACATCAAAACCAAAACATACAGACATTTCTTCTTTCCATTATATTCTTACTTTATTTCTTATTCAACTGTTGCCCTTTAAGGTGCTTTTGGGTTTGGCTATCAAACTGGTTCTATGTCAGAAAGCCATATTAAATGCACTCACTATTTTATTATTAAAAATAGGCTTCTTAAGATTAGTTTATCAAAATTCCCAGGGAATGGACTATTCTAAATAAGAGAATCTTCTGATAAACAATTTAGTTGGAACTAAAGGAATGTTGAAACAACTCATTTAGTTTGGTCTACTTTTCGAAAATTTTCTGAAATGTCTGATTTCATCTCCCACCTTAAAAATATCATTGAATATTTGGTATTTGAGGCTCTTATAGGGTCTTTGAGACTATTTTGAACATCCATTGTCAATATCCAGGGTTAGAAATGAAGATATTGCCTCTTTTAAGTCAAGGATATGGCAAGAGGATAATTCTGTTATTTGAAGGTTCTGGTTCAACAGAATTTAATGTAACAATACTTTAAACCTTTCTATATTTTCACTCCTGGACTCACTTGATCTTCATTATGCTCTTGGGAGGCATAGTCCTTATTTCGTAAACTGAGGCCTAGAGATTCTAAGGGACTTGCCCAAGGATGAGATTGATTTATCAAGTTTCTGAACTCTTAGTCCAGTGTTCCTTTCAGCACACCACACTGTGATATCCACATCAATCCTACTTTCACTTTATTTGTGTTGACTTTCTCCCAAGCAGGCCACACTCAACTTAGCTAATCTCACCACAGTAGGAGCAATATCTGAATATGTACTCAAGTTTTGTAGCACTTAGAATAGCTTAGGTGAAAGTCATGGCTAAGATAATAACTGTTGCCAGAATAGTGTCCTTAAGCACCCCAGCTGAGAGCTATTTATTTTGCATAATATGATCTTGGCATACTAAATGTTCATTTGCATCTTTACATTGAGGACAGTTCACTTGTCTGTGGCATCATTGTCTGTGGGGATATATTTTCTTTAGAAGATTTTAGTGTCTCTAACAATACACTGCTGGACTTCTGAGTGGCCAAAGAATGCTAATATTTGAAAAGAAGGGGAAATCTGTTTTGAGATTGCTTATGTGTCCTTTAAGTAATAAAAAGAAATTATCTCCATTTATCTTCATAGTAATCTTATAAAATTGGTAAAGCCGGTGTCAGGATCCCATTTTAAAGAAGTGCATCCTGAGCTTTAGCTATGTTGTCATGGTACCCTAAACCCAACCACACATCCCTTTCCCCTATGGTGCCTACCAAAGTTCACTGATCATCAGAATGCCCCGGAAGCTTGTTACAAATACCTCCCTGATATCCTGAAAATCGTCTGCCCTAATAATTTCATAAGATTATTATCAAGGTCAGCTGATATAATTTTAATTTTATTACTGAAAATGAAGCAATTAAGATACTAGAGAATGGCAGCTGCTTACAGCAACGTTTTCACACTGTGATCAGCACCATATCCCATGGTGGAGGTTAGGTGGGGATGGGGACACAAGATGCAGAAGATTCAGATTTTGACCTTGGAAAGTTTATAAGGAGATTGGTTGCTTAGACCAATGATTCTCAAACTGTAGCATGCATCAGAATCAACTGGAAGTCTTGTTAAAACATCAATGACTAAGCCCGAGCCCCAGAGTTTCTGCTTCAGTAGGTCTAGAGTTGGGGCCCGGAGAATCTGCATTTTTAACATGTTCCCAGGTGATGCCAATGCTGCTAGCACAAGGAACACACTTTGAGAACCACTAGCCTAGGCATCATTTAAAATCCTATGTCTGTCTTAGGGGTTAAAAGGGATATTTCAGAATATATGTGTAAAAGAAAATTAAAAGAATAGGAAACAGAACAATCGGTAGTGGTCTATTGCCTCCCCTGTGTCCCCCTGCTCTTTCCTTTCACTACCCACACAGGGTCACGTGTCCATGCACCTCAGTTACTGAAAGAAATCTTCCTGGCATCTGAAAAACAATCTCATTTTCTTACCACAAATGCACTGGCTGGCACCATTTCAAATGGAAACATTTGCTTCCTTCACTGCCTGGTTTCTCTAGAAATAGAAAAGCCCTCTGCTTTAGTGTCCGGAAGGAGGCAGCAGAGAGGACCACCTCCCTCCCCACTGCATAAGGCAGCACTTTTAATAGCCTGATCCCCACATGAAGAGTGGCAGAATCATTTGGTGTATTTATTAAAAATGGAAATCAGGGACCCACTGCAAACCAAGAGAATCAGAATTTCCAGACATGAGACCTAGGAATCTGGAGTCTTAAGGACCTTGGGGTCGCTGGGCATTTCTGAGGCACACTGAGGTTGAAGGACTAGTAAAAAGATTTTCCTAACATTAAGTTTGGACAAAGACACTAAAGAAAGTCTCATTTCTCTTAACTGATCGCCAGTCCTCTTTTCCTGGATCTACATGTGCCATGAGAAATGGAGACTAGAAAAGACGCCAGGCTCCTCCCTCCTTCACCTTTCACATGACTCTCCCCCAACCCACGTGAATACATTTGCCTGTGACATTTCTCAGGTTCTTAAGACACACCCACCTAGGTCCCTGCCAAATTCTACCCAGTGAGAAAAACATTCTTTTTTTTTTAAAAAAGTGCATATATATATATATATATGTGTGTGTGTGTGTATATATATATATATATATATATATATATGTATTTTACTTTCCCTGTTTTAAAATTTTCCTCTCCTACTTCTTTATGACATATTCTGGAGATGTTTCAAAACCATTTATATTCCATAATGACTTTGGTCTTTTTAATGTTCTGAGAAATGCAATAGTTTATATTGAAATGATGCATTAAGATATAAGATAAAAAGAAACACTGAGAGAGAGAAGAAAAAGTGGTGAGGAAAATAACTGAGAGCAACACTGCTAGATGGTCAGACAGAAGGGTTCCTTCTACAGCACTAAAATATTATCAGTTCATTATGTGGCATGCACCTCTTCCTATCTTTCTAGAGTGGGGAACACTTTGGGAGTTTGGGGATGAAATGCAGTCCCTTCACTTGCTTTGTCAGGTATGCATTAGCCAGAGTTTTTGCCTTTCTAGTTTGTTGTCAAGTTACAGCAAATATATATTTTGTGTCTTCTGGGCTTGTCATTGTATAACTTGTGGTTTTCCATTACGGGCTTCTCAGTACAGTTCCACATAAAGTAGATTAATAAAGGTCAGAAAACACAATGGGGCCATAGGTTGCTAGGACACAGAATGAAACAAGTGAATCCTCTATATGGGAGGGAGCACCCACCATATGCAATTCATTAATGCTCAGCTTTAATTGGCTTCTAAATTCTGTTTCTCTTGATACCTTTCCTCAAGGAGTGTGAGTGTGTATGTGTGTGTGTGTATGTGTGTGTGTGTGTAAGAGTATGTGTCTGAAACAATTATTTGCATTAGACACCATAATCATTTTCTCAATTTATACAGCCCAATAACTTTGATAATTCTGCAGAGGACCCCAGCCAATGATCTTTTTTGAATTACTTTTCAGGATCATGCAAATGTTACTGGCAATTTAAATGAAATCTGTGAAAGTAATAAAAAGTTATCTCCACAATAGTTCCAAATACAGTCAGACCTTTTGAAGGTAGCCACTTCCACAGTAGGATTGATGGACACCCAAAATCTTTCCCTGACCCCAAACATGCCCTTTGATTTCCTTGCCACAATTATCAAAACCCATTGTTACAATGAAAGGTGTCACCCTCTAAGGCTAACACACTGGAGAACTCTGCTATAAGTTAAAGCTTTAACACACAAGCATTTATTCAATTAGCTTCTATCACTTTGCAAGGCCCTGAGGGAATAGGACACAGAACAGGTTAAGCTTTGGTTTTATTGGTGGTAGTGGATGGAAGTCAGGAAAGACCTAAAGCTGGGCACACTGGCACAACAGGCTGACCTGGACAAAGTGCCCTAGTGAGGAACACTGAATAGCCAGGAACTAACTTGAAGGGCCTGAAAGCCTGGTAGGGAGATAAGTATCTATTAGGATCACATTAGGCTGCAAGTAACAAAAACCTGACTATCAGTGGTTTATACTAGTAGGGATTTGTTTTTTTGAATAATAAAAGCTTACATTAGTACTGATTATCTAGCTATTAAAAAAAAGCCTACAAGTAGGTAGTTGTAGGTGTTGGTTCTGCTGCTCAAGAATGCCATCAAAGACCTAAGTTCTTCCTTTCTGCTTCCCCATCCTTAGCACCTGGATTTTACCTGCATGCTTATTACCTTGTGGTCACAAGATAACTGTGATATCAATGTTCCATAGAGGGAAGAAAATGAGGAAAGAGCAGTACCAACCATCTGACCTCTTTTATTAGGAAAACAAAAACTTTGCCAGCAACCCCCAAAAGACCTCCATTTACATCTCACTGGCCAGAACTATATTGCATGCCCCACTTATACAACACCAGTTGCAAGGGAGCCTGGGAAAGAGAGTATTTAGCTGAGCACGTTGCTACCTTAAACTAAACCAGGACTAGGTTAGCAAAGAAGAAGGAAATTGATATTGGGTAGGCAACAAACAATGCCTGCCAAAGACAGAAGGAGAGGTCTGGCTGCTCTCAGTTCAACAAATATTCACTGGGCATCTATTAGGCGCCAAGCACTGTATCGTGTGCTTGGAGATCTGGCTTTTGCCTCGAGCTAACCAGAATACAAAGAACAAAGCTGCTCCAGAGGGGTAAATTACCAAAATTAATATCTAGCTGTGTGTCAAGTTTTATTTTCTTCCAAGCCAATACTGAGCTTTGAGAATGTAATTTCATCTAATCTTTCAGATACGTTGGGGCAGAGACTCAAAACATCAGCTAACCCATTCCATGTAGGGACCTTCACAAAGAGAGGCCTTTGGACTTTAGCTATCAAGGTCATTTTTTAAAACCATGCATCAGAGTTATTTTATGCACGCAAATTCCTTTCTGCTTTTTAATTGGATTTGTGCCTGGATGTGCTGCAAATTGCCTTTGAAGATGGACTACAGAATAGGTTCCAGCTATGGACAGCAGTACAATGGCACAGGCACCTTTGGTGCCACCTCACCTTCACACCTTTATTTCCACACAGCCTCCAATCTCATCCCACTTGCTGATTAGTCAGCACAAAGGACTTCTTATAACCTGAAAATGAGCTTTGAAGACCTCTGCCACCTCCCCAAAAAATGCAAAGGCAAAATGATTAAGAGCTCTAGAATGATTTCTCTTAAGGATTTGTTCTTGGGGATTCTCTCTCCTAGGAAAGATAAATAAATGGCTCTCTGGAAAGAAAGAGTCTTTGCTTCTTTGATGTCAATGGAGCCAACCAGAAAATTTCTGCAGTTTAAAACCCAAGCTCAGTAACACTTTGTTTTTAGTTAAATCAAAATGGAAAGGGACATTGGGGAAGTCAGGAAGTGGCCAGTAAGATCACATTACATAGACCCTTTAAAAATCAAATTTTCTGCAGGTTGTTAGCAATGGAGTACAAAATTGCCTACAAAATGCAATTTGAAAAGGAAATTCATGCCCACAGATTTTTTTCCTTGGCCTATCATGACAAAATTCTCATTACTGTTGTTTCTTAAGGGCCTTCTTGTAACAGGTGCACTCCATTTCCAGGGAAGAAAAATATATTATCTGGGATTAGTTTATCTGGTTGGCCTACTGCCACCCAGGAAAGGTCAGGGCCCTAAGGATATGGTACCTTTTGGTGCTTTTTCTTTTTCTTTCTTTCTTTTTTTTTTTTTTGAGGGCTAGGAAAGGGATGGTTTATAATTTAGTGTCCAGGCAAAACTCAGGGAGGTGTCTCACGAGGAAGTTTAGGATAGGCAAGGAAGAACAGGTGACCACTAGACTTCTGGGAAGAGAGGGTACCAAAAGAGGAGCAGGAGAGTGGGAAGGTCCTGGAATGAGTCAGAAAACCATGACATCATCATGACAAGCTTCTGTTTGAATCAGAGGAGTATATCCAGACTCGAATACTTAGACAATTTCTTAAATGAAGCAGAGTGCTGTAAAGTGTCCAGTACAGTGTTACTGGCACTTTTAGAAAGTACATAATAAATCCTAACCATGAAAGATTGCATAAAGAAGAAGTTTGCGAGGGAGGATAAGGTTGGTGGAAGGACAGAACTTCAGTGAAATAAGTGAAAGCATTTATCCTCTATACTATCTAATGCATCCCCTGTGCTTTTGCTCACCCATACCTGATAGGAAATCCCACCCAACATAACATCTCTATAGATAAGAGTCATTGGAATTGGTGAATGGGGAAGGTGATAATAATTTGTGGAGTAGGAAAAAGAGAGTAGGTAGCAAAGGAACTGTAGGAAGAAGAAAAGAAACAGTTGAGGGCAGAAGCAAAAGAGAGAAGGGGTATGAAGAGGTAAAGGGAAAACACAGGGAGAAGACATTGGATATTAAAATAATAATTATAACAACAATGACAATAATAGTTGACATTTATATAAGGCCTACTATGTGCCAAGCCCTGTCAAAAGCACTTCGCATGCATTAACTCATTTAATCTTCACAATAATCCTGTGAAGTAGTTTTATTACTATTATCCCATTTTACAGACCAAGGCACTGAGGCACAGACAGTTTAAGTCAAAATTTGATATTTATAAAGCAGAGACAAGGGATGAAGAAAGAGACTGCAACCCGACATCATTTGATCTCTAGACTTTTCAGTTACATAAGCCAATAATGCCTTTTTTCTCAAGTTGGTTTAAGTTTGGTTGTCCCTTGCAACCAAAAGAATTCTAACTAATAAGAAAAATCTACTGGCTGTTTATTATGGCTTAAGTGTTTTATATACATTATTTTGTTTAATCCTGACAACCCAATGAGTTAGGTGCTGTCATTTTTATCCCTATTTTGAAGATAAAGAAACTGAGGCACAGAGAAGTTAAATAACTTACCCAGAATCATGCAGCGAATGGGTAGCAGGGCTGATGGCAGAGCCCATTCTTTTCACAACTATACTAATTTTTGGTGGGCAAACAAATAGACAGATAGAAGAAGAGCATGTCACCAGCCAGCAGTGAATAGTGGAAACTGAAGGCTACTTAATTCCAACTGTTCCCTTTAATGAGTAACCCAATAAAGTTATAGCCACACTTTCATATTTTCAAGAAATCAGGTGCTACACAGGTGAGCATCTGGAGACTCCTTACTCATGGGAAACCACTATTTCTGATGGCATGCAACCTTGACTCTCCAGCAAGGAATTGTTTACCACTTAAAGAAGCTAGCTCTAGGATATCCTGTGCCCAAAGAGACTCCCTTTCAAACAGGAAAAAGAAGAAGTTTGATGAAGATATCTCTGTAGCTACAGCTGGGAATACTTCCTAGAACAGGAAACCAGTAGCATCACACCCTGGGAAGCACCATACTAAGATTCACAAAGCCAGCATCAGTCGAGCAAAGCCTACTTCTGTTTCTTACATGCCTGCAGTCTCTCCCTATAATCAAGTCTGGCGTCATCCTTGGGGCCTTTCAGTCAATCACTATGAGCATTCCTTCTTTCACAAGCATCCTACAAACAATTAGCTGCCGTAGCTTCACTGCAGAAGGAACCGTGTATATGTTTTTAATGATTTTGTTGTTTTATTTTTAATGTATACAAAAGCCTATCGGGGATAACTGCTGGTCAAAGAATAATAGTCTATCCAACTGAGATTCAAACAGTTAAAGATTACAAATGGCTTTCATTGTTTTTATAACTATGAGGAGGCTCCCCTGATAATTCCCAGCTGATTTATATCTTGGTCTCTATTTCTGCACAGACACCATAAAAATACTATGTTAAATAATTTCATATTAAAAACAAAACCAGGACTTAATTTTCACTTGAGAGGCAAACAATAATTTTTATCAGCCTTTGCAAATGGGCCTTGTTTCCCATTCATTAAATGTCTATAAATGTTTGCTAGTTCTTAGAGGCCGAATGATTAAAAGGATAAAAGAGACATGAATTTTAAAAAATCAATCACTGTTTGTAGCTCCATTCCAAAATATATTCCGCATGGCGCGGTAGATCTTCTCCATGAGACTAGTTAATAACAAGCATTCTGCATATTTTATAATTATGTGCACTACCAGCAGAGTGCCGTTGGATTTATTGAACATTTGAGCCCCCAGGATCAGAGTCGTGCCTCACAGCACCTATCATAACAAATAGCTTGGAGGGGTTCTTTATTTTGCAGGTTGCTGAGTTGGATATTTAAATAGCATACCCAGAAGTATTCTGAGTTATGGTCACCCTGTAAGAAGGGCACTATCCAAAGTACACTATGATTTAAGTGTCAGGGCCCATCACTGGAGCTAGCAGCTCATTGACTCAGAATTAGGATCTATAAAAAAGAAAACGAATAATTATTCCAATGAAACCCTAGTTGACTAGGAGCAGATTGATCAGAAACATTTATTAGCTCTGATTGGGTTTTTGGCACACTCTGATTTTCAGATGGAAGAGGCAAAGCATGCACAGACACACACAGCTCATATTGCTTATTTTTTTCAATTAAGGACATATTTGGTGGAATGGTGGGAGAGAGTCCAATCTCTTATATCTCTTGTCTATCTCCATCCTTTAAAATGTTGGAATGTATCACTAAGATAAGTGATAAGTGATATGTGAATAGAGACCCTTTCTTTCTCAGGCATAAAAGGTACTCCTTTTATGCAGTATTTCTCCCACTCCCATCTTGGAATGAAGAGAGAATGGTCTTTGATTTTCCATCATTTATGTAGGGAGTTTGAAGAATAATTTTTTATTTAAATGTGTGCAAAATAATTGCTAATGCTACCTTGACTTTTTATGCCACTTTTGCTTGTCAACCTGTTATCCTCAGATAATGTCTTTGGATCTGAATGCTAACATTGATTAAGATATATCAGTATTATAAGATTAATTTAGACTAAGTCTATATTGGCATGCTTGCAGAAGTGAGGCAACTTATCTGAGGTCCCACAACCAAATCAATATAGAGGACAGATAAGGTTGCAGGTCTCCTGACTTCTGGCTCAATGTTCTTTCTACTGAACTGTGTTATCTACAGCCTGCACTGCCCCTGGTTAATTTACTTTGAGAAAAGTATGAAAAGAAATGTCTAGGATGTTGTTTTCTTACCCTATGCTCATGAATCAAACTTGTTCTTCTTCCCCCTCCTGTTACCAGAACCACTCCCATGTCCTACTCCAACCTTTCCTGCTACTATTCAAGAGGCTGAAACATCCAGACCATCTAACTGGGACTTGAGATGAATTATACTATGTTCCTTCAGAAATCACTTTGACACAAACAATTACTCCAATAATATACAGTGGAAAATAGTGTTAAATACAATCAGCAAATCTAAATGGCCTTAATTGGCATTACTAATTCTTGCACACAAATAAATAATTACACTACTTTCCTTCCAAATTTCAATTTGGATGTGCAAAGTCCACTTAGTTCATTGGAGCAGAAAGTGGAAGCCTTTACCAAAGCTGACAGTCCACATGGACTTAAACTCATCTTTATATTGTCCACAGTAACTGTTAAGCTAGCACAAGGCTTTGCATTGTAGCAGGGTTTTTAAATGAATGTTTGTTCATGACCAGTCTCTAACTTCCATACTGTTGTTTATCCCATGAGAATAAAATGCTTGATTTCACCTTAATTGTAGTGTATAGTAGAAGTCCTTATATGCCTTAGTTATTAAATGGATTCAAGCATGCCTCTCCCAAAATATACCAATTATGGAGAACACCCTAAAGACATTACCCTATAGCCTTGTTTGTTACTTAAAGTGTGGTCCATAGACCAGAAGCACCAGCATCACCTGGGAGCTTGTCACAAATGTAGAATTTCAGGCTGCATCCTATCCCTGTGGAATCAGAATCCAAATTTATAAGATTCTTATGTGATGTCTGTGCACATTAAAGCTTGAAAAGTTCTGTGCCATGGGAACAGTTGTTAATTCTGTCACCTGACACCAATAGTCACACTGCACATTCCAGTCCACAAGAACTTCTTCAGCCCCTATGGGTTTATTGGGCACTAGAGAGAATACAGACAAAGGAAATGGCATAGTTTTTACCCAGGTTGATATATAATCTAGTCCTAAATTGTACAAACTAGATTATATGCAATCATATAATAAAGACGATGCAATCATAGAAAAGATCAGGTGGGTTGGGCTATTCAGGGAAGGCTTTTTGTAAACTGAATAATTTATAAGTTACTAATCAGTATTTTGGGAAGCAGAGAAAACTGGTAACAATAACTACTGTTTGTACAGTCTTACTATTTGTCAAGACACTAGGTTACACTTCTTCATGTATCATCCCATTTAATCCTCACAGTAACTCAATGAGTTAGGTATAGTATAGTGGCTAAGTGTGCTAGCTCTAAAGTCAGATGGTCTGAGTTTGAATCCTGCCTTTACTATTTACTAGCTATGTGATCTTGGGCAAGATATTTAAACTCTATGTCTTAGTTGCCTCATCTATAAAATGGAAATAACAGTAGCACCTACTTCAGAGGGTAGCTACCTATGAGAACTAAAGGACTTAATATGTTTAAAACAGAACACTGTCTAGCACATAATATCCATTCAATAAATGTCAGATGTTACCATTGTCATTTTGTAAATGGAGAAACTGATGTACAGATAAATTGAATAACTCTTCCAAAGTCATACGGCTAATAAGTGGTAGAGCTAGAACTTGAACCCGCTGTGTGTGACTACAGAGCTCATACTCTTAACTCTATGTTACATGACTTAAAATGTTCCTTAAGAGGGAAAAGGATAAAATGATTCTAAATCCAAACTTTTCAAATTACTGTGTATCCAATTCTACTGTTGATGCTGGGCCCACACAAGAATTAGACAATTAGCTAACAATATTTGTTGTAGTGTCTTCATATAAGATTTCAAGCAGATTTCACTATTTGCAACAAAATCCATCAAAACTTTGAATTGTTTTCTAGCAGTGGGTATGGCTTTGCCCAACAATTTATACTCTTCTGCCTGGATAACTTCATGACCAGTGACAGGGACTTCCTAGATGGTTGATGAGAAGAGTAAGGGATACAGGCTGTGCCCAAGGCCTAAAATAAAGGTAATTGACCTCCATGAGACTATATTTAATAATTGGGGCTTCAGGACAAACCCCACCTTTAAAAGACAGATTGAACAAGTTCAGGATAGTTTGAAATCAGATTTTAGATGTGGAATCAAATGTCACTGGATTAGAGAGTAGATTTTGATTATTTCTAAATTCTGGTTCTTGTTCAGATGAGATGAATTCTGTGTTAAAATTTTGGCTAAGATCTCTTCTGTGTGACCTTGAGTCAATCAGTATCCTTCTCTGAAACTTGGTTTCCAATATCTGTAAAGTAAGACTGATTGGATGATCTCTAAATGTCTTTACAACTCTGATATAGTCTTTAGTTTTGAAAACATCTTTTATCCATACCACTTTTCTCCTCCCTGGTCTTTAGTGAGGTGGAAGGAGCACAGGCTTTGGAAACAGACAGATGTAGGGTTGCCTCCTCACCTCCAGCACTTAGATGCTGGGTGACTTTGGCCAAAACTTATCTCTCTGGGCCTCAGTTCCCCTCTAGAGATAAGAATATTCCCACCTCACAGGGTTCCTGGGAGTTGTATGTAGTAGAAGGCATTCAGTTTACTGACACAGGTCTCTCTCTAGCTTTCAGAAGATCATTATATGGCTCTATTACTCTATCTGCACTGAGCCACTTCTGTGTGCTTAGAGAAGTCAAGGGTAACATGAACCTAAATGCTCTACTAATACTGAAATCTTTTCCTATAAGCCAGAAGGTTCCATTGAGAAGTTTTAATCTCTTGATAAGGTCAGAGAAGGGCCGGGGAAGTAGCTATTGCAATGGTCATGGCTTTTCCCTCAACCATTCCATCATCCGTCTGAGCCTAAAATGACAAGTGTTTAATATTACACATCCGCAGTACAATTTCTTTTCTATGACTTGGGATCCCAGGGACTGCTTCGAATCCAAGTTTTGGAGCATAAAACTTTCCTTGACAACCCTTTCACCGTTTTTCACCCCAGAAGGGTCTTCTATTGCTTTCAAAGACTACTGCAAAATTTCTTTAAAGTCAAATTAATTTTGATGCATTTAGATTTTATTCAGATATGCCCTGTGGCCCTTTGAGGGAAAAGTAGCCTGCAGGATCTAGCAAGACTGTGTCCAAGCTCCTGATGGTTCACATTGGAAAGCAGAATTAATCGGTAGTGGATAGGATCTAGATTTGTCATTGACTAACCAAACAAATCATAGAATCACTTACTGTTTTTAGAGAAGTGCTTTGGTCCAAGTAGGAAGGCTTAGTTCTCCCTAGTCGAGGACTATCCAGAGAAATGAAAGGACATGCCCAAGGAACGTTTGTCACTTTGATTTGGGTGACAGTGCGATGTACACAGGAAAAGATGTTAAGGTGAATTAAAATATATAATTCATCTGGCAGGACATCTGCTGGGAATAGTTTATCACCCATTGATGAAAGTCACATGCTTCACTGTTTAAACATTTTAAGGAAACAGGTACCTGGGAAGGCACTGTTGTTAAAAGTTTCATTCCCTTCCCTGAAGTTCCCTATATGTTTCATGCTTCTTATTGTTACTGATTTCAGGCAGGGTCAGTACTGGTCTAGTGCCATACTTTGCAATAAGGCCATGTTCTTTGGCCCCATGGTCTGGACCATTCTACCTCAACTTTCGGCTTCCATGCCCCAGGAGCCTTCTGGCTTGCTTCAGACTCTTCCTCTGTGGGGAGGATCTTCCACCAGCCCCAAAGGCCCCAGTTTTAGTGCTAAGTCCAAGGTGAATGCAATGAAGGCACACCACGTGTCTGCCCTAATTTCAGCTTCCAAAATAACATACATGAATAGATTAATAAAATGTGGTGTGTGTATGCTCTGGAGTACTATGCAGACTTAAAAAAAAATTCAGTTTTCTTTTTACAGTAAAATCTCAATCAACCAGAGTCTGATGTGTCAGAATCTTCAAATAGTCAAAATTCCTGCCTAGAGTTTTTAGGAAAGAAACAAGTTATTACAGAAACAGCAGGTGATATCAGGGATTTAGTAAAAGTGGCAGTTTCCTCAGGCTACTCCAGCATCAGTACACATTTAGCTGATTGCCTTCGCTTTCAACTTCTATGATCCTGGGCAGTGAATACCCATGTTCAGAATGATGACCCTGAGACATTGCAATATCCTTGGGCACCAAGAAAGATTGTGTAATATTCAGTTGGTTATATTTATTATGAAAGAAAAGTGGACTTACATGTTTTAGAGACATTTTCAATAGCATTTCAATAACACAACAAAAGGACTGTCTATTTAGCACTTGAGTACCCATAAAATTCTATATACATTACTAGAAGGCACTTTCCCCCTTCCCCTCCCTTTACAGTTCTCTGAGCATGACACATTCCCCTTTGTCCCTTAGTGTGTGCATCTGTAAAATAAAAAGATTAGATTAGATGATATCTAAGGTCCCTTTCAATTCTGATGTTCTATCATTATGTCATCTCTATGATCCCCATGCATGGCCTGTATATTTTTGGCATTATGCATAATTCCAGCAGAGCCTACCTCAGAGGAAAATAGTTCCTCCAGGTTCCTTCTCTCATTCAGCACCAAAGGCCAGGGAGCAGTCTCAGGACTATTAGTCCAAGTTGTCTAAGCACAGAGATTTTGCTGATCCCGTCTTTGGAAGTCTACCAGCGTCCCTTCGATGATTATGCTCAAGAGGGCTGATGAGAACAACTCCCATATTCAGAAGTCCATCTGACAAGCACAGGGTAGTAGTTTGAAGAATTAAATAAAGGAAAGTTTGGCAACTGCTTCCAAAAGGCTATACTGGCTTGGAGCTAGTTATAAATTGTTTGTATTATTAGTTGAAAGGCAAGAAGAGAGTCTTGGAATAAATCAGATAACATAAATAAAGAGATGATTTTACTAACTGTCAGTAACACTGCAGTCTTGAGATTTGGTGGCAGTCTTAACAGTCTTAACAGAAATGCCTTATCTTACTAAGATCTTCTTTGCCAACTCTCAGCAGGTTCAAAATGCATTTCTAGGTCCTCTCTTCCCCCCAATGGGTATAAAGCTTCAATGACAAAAAAGCAAACCTTTTTTTGAAAGTTCTGTAATGTTAAATATTTCTGAGGGCACAACTCACCCCCCAAATAGAGCTAACACCTGGGTACTTCCTCCCACAAGAAAAAGAATTGCTGTGGAAGCTTGCCTGAGCCACATCTATTAAACTTAGGCTTCTATGAGTCTAAGAAAAACTTACTTTCAAATCAAGTTCATACCAGCTGACCTGATTTTGAACCCACACCCACCCAAACACAAAGTAAAACTCTGCTGCCAATTCTACCTACTGAAGAGTGATTTGTTCCACCTATCAAAGAGTGTGATGCCAAGACTTAGGAACTAGCAACACAAAGCAAACAACAATCACCAAATAAATAAGATCAAGAAATAAAAAAGAATGACTGCATGAACACTATATTGAATATATAAGTTCTATGTCTCAACATATAGATTTTCTACACACATCCAAGGTACTTCTTATATCAAAAACAAACACTGAGACTTTGGAAGTCTTGTCTCCTGTATTATCCTTGTCCAATTATAAGGGATTAGTTATCCACAATGCCAATACCGCTTTTGAGTTTGATCATTAGCATCCATTTTTCTTAGGAAATTTTTTTTTCAATATCCCAAATGTTCTCTGTTTACTTTCCATTCATCTTTTAAAACTAACAATCACCCTCTCTGTACTAGAGAGGATTTGGGGGAGGGTAATATTACATGAGTATTTTATATAAGTCTGAGAGATGAGCATGGAGAGAGTAAAGGGTAGAAATGCACAAGAGATAAGTATAAGAAACTGGGGACAGTTTCCCATTTCCTCTAGCACCAAGATTTTACAGTTAAAATTATTCTCATATCATGCAGACACATTCAAACAAAGCATTAAAAAGATAGCAAAATTAAATATAAGCGAGTTTAAGTATATTCACAATTCAGTGCTATTCACATCTTGGATTCCCTGTCCCTATTGTAAATAATCAAGAAAAGTAAATTTTAAAGAGCAGGCAGACACGATGGCTGGAGATGGGAGGCAGAGGGGAAACAGGATTGGGTAGACTAAATGGTCTATTGAGACTTCCACTTGCTCTATCGTTCTGTTAAGAGTCATTGATGTTAATGTTCTTGGACTATTCTGTATGAATAACACAAATTGTAATAGACCCACAGATTGATCATTCAACAATCTGAGGCCTGTTTTGAAAGATGGAGCTTAAGTTCTTTTCTTATTCATCCCTTGAGTATGTGGATAATTTAAAAGCAAGTGCTAGACATATCTGCTGGGTCTGTCTGGCTAATTGGCAAGTTTGATCTTTAATATTATACAGCCACTACTCTCACTTTATCTAAGGCTTTATTATTCCCTCATGCCGTCAGATCACAAATTGACCAGATATCATACATGCAAATACAAGGCTCAGAGAGCAGAACAGGTGACTATTGTGGCTGTGTCCTAGACACACTCTTCCCTAGAAGGAAGGAAGGGAGTAAACTAACATTTAGTGAGCACCTACTATGTGTCAGACATTGTGCTAACAACTTTGACATTCATCATCTAAAGTGCAGTTCCCAAACCTCAGGCCACAGAACTGGGCCACACAACAGGAGGTGAGCAACAGTCAAGCGAGCAAAGCTTCACCTGTATTTACAGACACCCCCCATCCTTGCATCACCGCATAAGCTCTGCCTCCTGTCAGATCAGTGGTGGTGACATTAGATTCTTATAGGAGCACAAACCCTACTATAAACTGCGTGTGTGAGGGATCTAGGTAGTGCACTCCTTATGGGAATCTAATGTCTGATGATCTGAGGTGGTGATGCTAGTGCTGGAGAGTGGCTGCAAATACAGATTATCACTAGCAGAGAGGTTTGACTGCACAATAGATGTAATGTGCTTGAATCATCCTGAAACCATCCCCCACACCCCAGTCCATGGAAAAATTGTCTTCCATGAAACTGGTCCCAGTGCCAAAAAGGTTGGGGACCACTGATCTAAAGCATGTTCTATATTGGGAACAGGGTTGATCTATTAAGAAAATATATGGTACATGGGAGAGTGGAAGAAGAGAGGGGTGTTGCATCTGGGAATCAATAAATCCAACAACAAAATATTGATTTAAGAAGTACTAGCATCCTCTGTCCAGAGGAGTTTACCTTCCAAAAAGATACCATCACAGCCTCAGCCAGCTGAAGATAGGAATGTCAAGGGACTCAAGGAAGGATGTATATCTCTTGAAATGATCACAATAGCAGTATTTCTCCAAACTACATTGAGTTTTCTTGGCACTACAGACAAAGTAGGGGAGCCTAGGGCTGGACCAACACACTGTACCCACCCAGCTGTGCCCACATATCTGCCACCTCCAGATAACCCTCTCTCTAGCTCTGGGGCACAGGATGATCACACACCATTTCCTGAAAAGAATTCTTCTTGCTCCACGGACATTGGCAGAGGATTGAGAAGGATGCTTTGTGCATCCTCTGGCGCTCAAGTGACTATCTAATGCCCAAAGCTTGGAGCCAGGGGAGGTTTGTCCAAATGCCTGACCTAAAAGGGCCATGGCTTCACTTCTTTTCTAATTAGGATAATTAACCTCCCCTGCTCGTTCATTCTATTCCAATCCAAAAAGCTCAAATTAAAATGGCACAGGAGAATTTCAGGCTCTAGGGACAGAAGACAGTTTACAAGCCTTTCATCTCCATGCAGCCACCATCAAGGCAAAGACAGGACAAAGTCATGACAGCAACTTCACCCTTTAAATAACCTTGGGGTACCTTGGAAGCCACTTTCAGATTTTTCATCAATGTCAGTAGCCCACCAGCTATACAATTGTGCACAGCTTCATAGCATATGCTGACTAAATTTGGGGGGAGCAGGGAGGATGCTAATAGGAGATAGTATTTCTCTTTGTATAGTCATGTAGTTTTTGTGGTTGGTCCAAGGAGGACAAAAACTGGATGGCTTTGAGTTGGTAGGATTCTATATGGGATTTATGGAATCTGTTCTTTGGGCATAACTACTAGAGGCAAAACTTCAGCAGCATTTCAAAAACTGGAATTGAATAGCAGTATTTCAAGTAGGACGGAGACACAACTGAGGAGTAGCAATACTGCAGTTTTTCCTCTGGTGGCTTTAACTGCCTGTTCCCCACCTCCGAGCAGGTTTGAGAGTTTCCCATCAGGTGTCTACAGCCTCCATGCTGCCCAGGCAGATAGGATTGATTACAGTCCTCTGGATCTTTTGCTCCCTTCTACTACAGGATTCAGCCCAGAGTCTTCTCCCCATGCGGCCCTTACTATCCACCTCTATGGGAAGCCACTGTGCTCTATAGTCTCCATGCCAAGAGCTCTTTGGCTACAGACCTTTGTGAGCTTCCATGGCTGATGGGAAAGTCAAGACAACAGGGTAATAGATGAGATTGGGCTGCCCATTTGGACTAAGTACTGAAGAGCTCCTTCTAGCCCAGGAGTGCTAAGATTGTCCCTCGGTCTGCCTTGTTTGGAGCCTTAGGATATCCCCAGTGGGGGAGGACCCTGACCTCCTACTCAGTATGTCATAGAGCCATTAGCATAAATTTTTCGGCATGTTGTTAAGAAGTTTCACTTGGGCTTAGGTTGAGCAAGTTACACACTCTTCCAACTTTGCCAGCATATGCCCTGGACCCCTCTTAGCCTTACAGTGTTCACTTCCATTCATAATCTCTACTGCACCTGGGCCTTCCCTCCTCTTGACTCACCCATCTATTTTAATCAGCCAAAGTGTGGTTCTCAGTAGTTATATGATAATGACTAGACCAGTGCTTCTCAAATTTTGATGTGCTTATGAATCACCTGGGGAGCGTGCTAAAATATACGTTGTTCTCGTTCCTTAAGTCCGGGGTGGTACCAAGAGTCTCCATTTCTAACAATCAGCCTTGGTGATGCCAATGTTACTGGTCCATAGACCATACTTTAAGTAGCAAAGGCATAAGGAATAGCATCTTTAGGGTCTTCTCTGTTGTTGATATGCTGATCCAAGGGCCATACTTTAAGTAGTGAGAATATATACCCCTTTTCTGAATGAATTAAACCCAACTGGGCTGATTGGAACAACAAATTGCAGCACATCAACCTCTCTTCTTGGCAGTTAACAATAGCATACTCTCATATCGAGGCTAAAAGAAGTTTTTAGTGTGACCAGAGCTGTGAAAAGGTTATGGCAAACATGAACCTTGGCATAGACTATCCTTCGTGGGACCTGAGTTGTTGGAATAAGCCTTTCTGGGCACCTGCCCTACTTCCTGAAACCAATCATGCAGGCCAAATTCATTTTTTGTTCAGCCACTCCATTCATCGCATTCACTTTCACAGCGGCTCTGGATGGCTGCTACTGCCACATCACTCATGCTCTGATCTGCATCAGTGGTTAAGACAGCGGAAGCAGCTACATCATCCAAGGCACAATCCATTTATTTCATGCTAGAAAAAATGATCTTCTATCCAAGTGGGGCCAGCTAAGCTGGGAAGTTGGCACAATTTTATGATTATAGGAAATAAGAATTTTGCAGTATTTAGCTCCTCAGTGGAGAGCAATGTACCCCTTGAAGAGGCCCCAGATGTCGTTAGTGCATCAGTACCATGCTGGACAGAGCAAACCCACTTCTCCTCTGAGGCATAAGGTATATAACTCCTGGAGTTGGTAAACATAAATTTTCTAGAGAAATTGACTGCCTTGTTTCTCTCCTAAGGTAATTGTCAAATCCTTTCCTCTTTAGCATTGCTGCTGATTGTGTTCTTTGCTCAAAATAGCTAATAAACTTTAGAGAACATTTGTATTTGTTTTAAGAGATGCTTTGTTATGTTGATATTTGGAGAGTTAAACACTGCAGATGGGAAGGTTCCCCTAAGAAGATTCCAGAGAATTATGATTATGTGCTTTTGATCCAAAATATAAACATGTTTTATGGCCTAAGGGGGTTGTCAAACAGTGTTTTAAAACACACTGACAAATTTAAGACGCCTTTAAAAGTAGGCCAACTTGAGGATCCAGAATGGCCCCACACATGCACTTCCCAGTGGCTGCGTGGAAAAAAATCTTGCTGGACCAGCCCATTGCTGGCTCTGGTGGGGTTTCCAAGCTAAAGAAATATGCACCATTAACTGTTTCCTCTTGTCCACTATCGCTATGCTCCTAGTCTGGTTGCATAACTCTCCTGGAGAGCTTAATAAATACTTTCATCTACACAGGACCCTACAACTCCACCTCTCCCTCAAAATGATACACAAGACCTTGAACAGTGGTCAGTGGGATCAAATGCCCAGCCGAGAGGAACTCAGCCATTTTGTTAAGTTCTGTCACTGCGCACTATGCCTAAATGAGCACCAAAGCTTTGGGGCCATGCTGACTAGTCCCTCTACTAACCTAATTATTATGATGATTAGGTACGTGATTCATTTTATTCGAATAAATTCCTAGCCAGTACAGTTTCCCAGGAGTCCATTACTAGAGTCCTCATCTTAACTCTAAGTGATTCAGGGCTCTCTCTCTGCAGATACCCCTTCACCCACCCAATTCTAGTTTTCTGAAGCATCTCTAAATTCAATCATAGCCTTGTGGTTATTTGTTCTTTGCAAATACTGTAGTTAGCTGAGCTGGGTAGATTCCTTGGCTAAATTAAGCCCAGGCCATGACTTTGATGGCTATTAGGACCAGTCAGCTTCCTTCTAGTCCACAGATCTTTTTCCTCCGTCTTCACCAGCCAAGCTTTTTAGTAATCTATGTCATTGATGGCAAAGGAGACTGGACTAAATGGTGGGCTGCCTTTGTTTGCACCTTTTTGCTTTATGCCCCATAGCTCTAGCCAAAGTGTCAATTTCCAAGTGAAACACTAATTGGGAATGATGAGGGTTAGGGAGCAGAAATCTTGAGAAAGATATTTTCTCTCCCCCCTCCTTTTATATTATCTTTCCTTTTTCCCTAAGTCCTAATCTCTGTTTGTCTCCTATCAAAGTAGAATTCCCTTGGTCCAAACTCTGTCTGACAGTATTTATTTTTAAAATCCTTAGGGGACTCCTAGAAATAAAATACAATTTTACAGATGAGGAAACTGAGTCCCAGAGTGGGAAAAGAACAAGCACAAGCTCATTCAGTTAAATGAGCACTCCAGGCTTTCTTAGAAGATAAATCCTAGATTGCAAGCAAGTTGAAACATTGATAATACCTGCTCTGAACTTTCTCTTATGGGCAAAGAAAAACTTTTGAAGGTTTCTGAGAATAAGCATGGCTATAACATAATCAAAAGAGTGGGGAAGGGAAAGCTGACTGTAATGAGCAGCTTGGATGGGGGGAAGGACTGTTGAGGCAGCCCAAGGGTGTACCAATAATAACTTCAAAATTGGAAAGTAAAGAAAGGGGCAGACACATGAAGAATGAATTAATTTGACTTCATGTATTCTTAGGGCAGTGAAAGATTTCAAGATAATGCTCATATTTCATAACTAGGAAATTTGATAGAAATGGGGGAGTCAGAAGAAAGCTTCTTTGGAGGCAGGGGGCATCTGAGACAGTGTAAGAAATAAATAAGGACACAAGCAATGACAAAACCTGCCCAGTCTAGTAACTCTAGCTCAATTTCAAAAGCAGTCATTAACTGATTGGAGATATGCCATTATCCAGAGAAGCCTGACTATGTTTCTTTTAAGCATTCGTTTACAATTGATTGCATGGCATGTATCCTAGTGGGCCTGGAAAATCCTGGACCATCTTCAGGTAATTATACAACAATGTGTTCTAGAGCAGGGGTCCCTAACCTATGGTGAATTATATAATTATTTCATTATATATTACAATGTAATGATAATAGAAATAAAGTGCACAATAAATGTAATGTGCTTGAGTCATCCTGAAACCATCCTGGTCTGTGGAAAAATTGTTTTTCATGAAAACAGACCCTGGTGCCAAAAAGGTTGGGGACCGCTGTTCTAGAGCCCTTCCTGCCATGGAGAAACACATAGAATACTGTATGATTCCAGCTTTCCTGGGCAACTACACATGTCAGAGTTATTTCAATCACTGATAAGGGGAAAGGAGAAGAGTGTGAACTTGGAAGTCAGACTAGTTAGGTGGTTTCATTCACGAACATGTTCCTTTCTGAGGCTCAATTTCCTTATCCGTTAATTGAAGATAACTACCTACTATTTAGGGCTGTTGAGAGAATTAAATGTGATGATGTGTATAAATTTTTAGTACAATACCTAGTCCAAAATAGGCACTCTATAAATGTTAGTTTTTACCCCTGCCCCAACCTCAACAGTACAAGGAAAAGTAGTTCAATTTAAAATCTGAGAGATGAGAGTGAAAAATTTATTCATCATAATATGAAAACAAATCTCTTATCCAAACAATGATTTAAACTTGACATTCAACTAGAACCCATTAGAGATAGTGGTCACTCTCTGTAGCCTAAGATTTTCAGGCTAATAGAGGATGGATGTGAGAGCTCAGAACCTTCGTTTCCCACCGTCTCAATCAGATGATCTGTTCAGTGGTATGTATTTTGAGCTGAGTCTTAATGAATGAGAGGTTTGTGGGATGGGAGTAAAGTTTTCCAGGTGTGTAGGGTAGCCAAAGTAAATCACTAGAGGTTGAAAATGCTAGAACAGGCTGTGCCTCACAGGAGAATTGATGTGAATAAACAGGATGAGCCAAGCCATAGGCTTGGTACTTAGAGGGGGCCCTAGTACCAAAGGGGAGTCCCAGCTAGATTAGAGGAGGAAGGTATCCTTTAATATACAAACTTGTCTATGGGCTCTGTGGCTCCTTAATGTAAAGGTATTGAAAGAAAGAGGAGTGGAGCCCTTAAGGAAGTCACAGAAGTCTTATAGACAAAGTTGCAAGGTATATATATCTATCATGATATTCCTGTTGGATTTTCACTTTTATTCTATATCAAAACAAATCTTTATTCAGAAAACACTATGGAAACATCATTTTACATTAATATTAAAAGTTAAAACAAGACAAGGATTGTGGTCATGGTCAAGTTGGGATCTATCATTGGATAAATCGTTTTCCCTCTCTGAGCTTCAGTTTCTCAATTTGTACAACGAAGAGATTGGGGCCATCACTAATCCTGGCTCTCATATGTGAGAATTCTAAGAGACTTGGAAGAACTATGGTCACCTTAGACAGCCTGACTTCTCTGCAGCTCAGGCAAGATTCAGCCACTCTTTCCAGGGCCCAAAGCCTGGGGAACATTAGCCTGTAACCCTCTTTCATACTGCTAAATCCACTGTCATACTCATTGGAAAAACTAAGTTGAAAGTAAACAACTAATCAAAGTGAGTTGATCTTAGGGGTGTTTTTATGTGGGGCTTGTTTCAGTATGATGGGAGTGGCGGGCACTTGAAAATACTTATGTACCTTGTGAGTTTTGTACATCCCATTTTGGGTGTTTCCCAAGCAGGTTTTAGACCACAGTATTAAGTCAAAGTGAACTTTTTTTCCTCGAGGGAAAAGCTTGTTCTCTATTGTCCTCAGGACTGTATCTTCAGCTCCTCTGTATCCTCTAGGCAAGAGCTTGCCCTTAATATTACCTTTGACAGCCCTCCAACAGTATTAGGATCAAGAAGTCTCAGCACTCCTGGCAGGCACAGCAGGCAGAATAAGCCACAGTCCTTTGCACTCAGATCGAGATCCCTTTCATCTTTGGCATAAATTCACCCCCGCTTCCTCCCCTTCTTTCCTTCTCACTGGTAGCCATCATTCATCCCTCACCCCAAAAGCTCAGAAACGTTAAGAGGTTTGTCTTGGCCTTGCTTTCTAAAAATTGAGAATGCTGAGAAATATTCCCAGATAAGTGACTTTCCTGATGAGAAGCCTTTTGCTTACTGGAACCCAAACACATATTTTCTGAGCTCAAGTCCTACCTGAGTCAGTTTACTTTACTACTCCATAGGCACAGGTCACTATGTGAACTACTGTGCGCAAAGCGAAGTCTGGGATGTGGATATTCAATGTATGATATACCCACTTCTGGGAACCTCATCAAAGTTCATCCTCTGCTGGAGGAGAGGGCGGCTAGGTGGGTGGTCATCTTCTTATTTGTAGTCACTAGGTTCCACTTGGAATAAATCGGACCTGAGAGGAAGATGTACTGTGGATGATTGATTGTAGTCTTTTTGCCAACCTGTAAGTGGGGCCCCTTTTTAATCATGCACAAGGCCTCCCCCCACCACTGCCACCCAACTAGGTGGCAAGTGCATTCTCTGGTTGAGATCTATAATCAGTTTTCTCCCCCAGATACCCATAAAATGCCTGCTAACACCCAGGCCGCTCACTACTTGCAAGACTAGGAGACTCAGTCACATGATCAGAGTTGGAAATTACTGATATCAAGGGGATTAAGAAGCCAAGTGAGGAAATGTTATGTAAGAAACCCTCTTAATGGGCATGATCAATTATCACATGATGTCTATTAAGTGCTCAACAGTCCACAGAACAGCTTTGCAATGACTTCTGTCCTCTGTGAGTTTGCATTGCAAGCAGTCTATCCAAGAACGATTATCTGGATACCAAACAGAAACATGAAGGAATTATGCACATATGTTATAGTATCCACTTTAATCCAAACCTCAGTTTCTTTTAGTTGTTTTTATTTTTTATATAAGATCTTGTGTGGTTGAGGATTAGAGACTTGCCTATTCTGCTTTTCCCAGATGTTAAGCAGATCTACTCCAGATGGTCTTCTAAATTTCCTTTCAGCTGACAATGCAAAGCAAGTTTACTTTCACTCAATAAAACTGACATATCTATTTGGGCATATTTTCTTGGCTTATGGTGAGGAGAATGGAGATACATAATTCACCAGCAGGGAGACAAAGTTCATAATGAAGAATAGGATGAAAGAGAAAAATGGAAAAGGCAGGATTACATGCACTTCCAGCTTCAAAGCCAACCTTAAACTTGATGAGTAGTCAAGTTTGCCTCTTTAAGTGAGATATTGGGGTACCGGGTACCTCAAGTTGCCAAACAATGCTCTGTCACTTACTGTTGTCTACAATTTCTCCATTCGAGCTTGCACGTTTAAGTCTTTGATTCTAATTTTAAAACATACATCCTTCATAGGGATTGTCACGGTTGAAGCTGTTATCAGTTATGTACAGTCTAGTGTAAGTAAAGAGTTTGATTTCAGTTGAGGGAGGATTTGTATTGCGGGAGAGAAAAAAGGACAAAGAACAAAAAACCTGGGGGCACCTTCTGTTTACTGATTCCACAAATTAACCAAGGACCCATATTAATAATGTAGCTGCAAGGAAGAGAAGATTTGCAAAGGGTCAGCTATTAATTAAAGAAAAACTTAAACAAACACAGTTATGAGGAATGAAGGCCGCAAGGAAATCTTAATTTGCTAAGGGTAAATTAAAGTCTGAGTGTGGGTGAATATTTGTTTTTATCCTGTTCCATAAAATTCACAGAATGACATCCATATGTAAACACAGGAGGGGTCTTGATCTTGCCATCTCAAGCTCCTCACATACAGAACAGTTTCTGCATTATCATCTCAAATTTAGACAATTATTGTATTGGTTTGATGGAAACCAAAAGTGTTTAAATCAAGTTAAAACAAAAACAAACAACAATAAAACATCAAATGTAGTTTCAAATGTGCTATGGGAATCTTTTCACGAATTACTTTTAAAGGAAAGTATACTTTGTAATATGAATAATATATTCATATACTTTGTAATATGCATAATCATATCCTAACGTATTAACTCTGAGTTCAGGTTTCTTAGATATGGCAAAATATAACATGAAATAACTAGATTGGGCTCATCATCTCTCCTTTCCTCTGCCTCTATTTTCCCATTCTTTACTTCTGTCTCAGAAACCAGTTTCACTCTCTATTTCTATATTCCTCACTCTCTTACTTTGCCATAATATTCAAGGGAAATTTATTTGAAATTCAGTGGAGACCAAAAAAGTTGCAAGAAATGGAGAGTGGTTTGCATAAGGTTTGAGTTTAAAGCCCAGATGAGCACTAGAATAACAGCAGAAGAGCAATTTTCATTTGCCTCTTTCCATCTCACATGATTTTTTTGATGAGCTAGAATATTAATTTCATAAAAATACTAAACTTCTGTTCATAAAAATATATCGTAAATGGTCAAATAAACTGGATTAGAATATATATGGCATATATTACAGACACTTAATAACAATACACAAAGGCTCTTATAAATCAATAAGATATTAACATTGCTAGAAATTTGGACAAAGGAAATAAACAGGCAATATTCAAAATAAGGAATAAACTTGGACAAAAAATGTAAAAGTCACTAACTTTACTGATAAATAAATGCCAACAAAAAAAGGAAATCCTTTGTATTCACTTATCAAATGTACAAATATATTATTCAGTGCTGGCAAGGGGGGCACAGAGACAAGTACTCTCATATTCTGCTGCTGATGGGAACACAAAGTGGGACAACCTTTCCAGAGGACAATTTGGCAATTTGTATCAAGAACTTTAAAAATTTCCATAAATGTTTGGCCACATATCCCTACTTTGAGTCACTTATCCTATGGAAATAATTAAAGATATTGCATGAGTGTTGTCATCATGGCATTATTCATAATAGGGAGAGATTGGAAACAATTGAAATGTTCATGTCAAAGAATGGTTAAATAAATTACAGTACATCTAAAGGATGGAATACTACGTCATATTAAAAATCATGTTTAAAAACATTTAATAAGAAAATGCTCACGATATAATGCTAGATTTTTTTTTTTTTTTTGAAACAGAGTCTCACTGTGTTGCCCAGGCTAGAGTGCCGTGGCATCATCCTAGCTCACAGCAACCTCAAACTCCTGGGCTCAAGCGATCCTCCTGCCTCAGCCTCCCGAGTAGCTGGGACTACAGGCATGCGCCACCATGCCCGGCTAATTTTT
>CAUYSK010071233.1:0-10499 GCA_963575035.1 Avahi laniger
CTTATACATAACTATAAATTAGCGAACACCTTTGTCTCTATACCAACGTACTAACTGCCCTTGCCTGGCAAGACCAACAGTGTATCTCATGGGCAAAATATATTGCTCTTTTGTTTTCTGTCATAGTATAATCTACAAAGATAGTGGTCTTTTCTTCTAATGGTAAACATGTATTTAGTATTTGTTATATAACATGCAGCAATCTAAATGTTTTACATGTATTATCTCATTAAATTCCAATAAAATGTAGGCACTACTCTTACCCACATAATAGAGTTACAGAAACACAAGCAAAAGAGAGATGAAGTAACTTGAGTAAAGAGTGGCAGAGCTGCAACTGAAATTCAGATGGTATAAATCTAGAGCCCCTTTGCTTAGGAGGATTCACTACGCTAGTCTGGTGAACAGAAGAGCTATTTTGTTTGCACATTTATCCATTCGTCAGTTGATGGATATTTGGGTTGTTTCCACTTTTGGCTATTATGAATAACGCTGCTAAGAAGATTCACGTACAAGTTTTTGTGTGGACACATGTTTTCATTTCTCATGGGTACATAATTGAGAGTGGAGTTGCTGGGTCACATGGTAAGCTTATCTTAAACTTTTTGAGGAACGACCAAACCGTTTGCCAAAATGGCCACATCAATTTACAATCACGAGATCAATGTTTGAGTGTTCCAATTTCTCCACATTCTCGCCACAACTTGTTATTGTCTTTATTTTTTCAGAGATGGAGGTCATTTTGACATTACACAGAACAAACCACTGATCAACAATACTGATGACTTTTTATTTATGCTTACTGAGAGTGATGAGGAGGAAGTTTTACATAAAGTCCTTTAGCCATCTTAGTTAGAGACATGTGAGACAGAAGAGATAAAACCCACAAAAATTAAGGAGCCTACCACCTAAGTAAGATTTCTAGGGGTCTAATGGTCTGAGGCCTGTCAAGATAGCCGCTCCAAGGTAAAAGACAAGTTATTACCCTTGCACTATCTACTACTAAAAAGGGAATCACAAAGCTTAACAACCACAGTGGGTTTTGGAGCAGAACTCGAACTTATTTACCAAGTAACCTGTTAGACTACCATTTTTAAGTTGAGATCAGAGCAACAGAAAGCTCTGCAGCAAGTCCAGGCTGTAGTATAAGTTGCTCAGTATATCAATTGTCTTATAACCCAGTATATTAATTGTCTGGAGCCTCCAGCAAGCCCCAGTAGGAAAATTATAGCACAAATCTTTAGGGTTTTAGAGCAAAACAATGTCATTTCCTAAAGATCATTATCGTTTTGAGAAACAGATCCTGGATTACTACTGGGCCTTGATAAAGACTGAAGGACTAATCTTGTGAAGTAATCATGTGATGACCTAAGCTGCCTATGATGAACTGGATGACTAAAAGACTGGAGGAGAAAGAAGAAACCTGTTCTTTCCTGTTTGTAGCAAAGGTTTTCTACCTTAGGGGTGGCAGTTGATTCCACTAGTACCAGTTGGTTCCAATGAAGCTATTCTCCAGCCATGCAACCAACTTCATTGGGGCTCCTCTGAAACACCAATACCTGCTGGCTAGTATCCCCCCGTCCTCAGAGGTCTAAACATAAAACCACAGGATCCCTCCTCCAAGATCTTGAAGCAAGAACACCAACTGGGCAGCAATCTTCTATGAACTCTGCAGAGCCCCCTTCAATCTTCTAAATTTTAATAATCTACTTTCATTGCTTTGTCCCCGCAGCTGTCTGCATGGTAGATGCTTCCTGCAGTGCTTACTTCCTCTGCAAGACTTTTTAACCTTTTCAGTTCTTTAGTAACTGACAATAATTCTTCATATTGAATCCATTCAATTAAAATAATTGCTGTGGTTTATGTTTTTGACTAGATTCAAACTGATATATCTATTAACATCACACAACTATGTGTGAACATGAAATCAAACAACGAAGTTGGATGTTAGATCTGAGTTCAATCTCAAAGCTCTAAAAAAAAATCTTGTATCTCAACAGACTGGACCGATTTTTAGAAGATACTATTAGATACACATACACACAAATATATACGTATATTTGGAGGTAGACAGAGTCTCACTCTATCATCCCAGCTAGAGTGCAGGGGTATCATCATAGTTCACTGCAACCTCAAACTCCTGGGCTCAAGTGATTCTCATGCCTCAGCCTCCTGAGTAGCTGGGACTACAAGCATGTGCCACAACACCCAGCTAATTTTTCAATTTTTTTGTAAAGATGGGGTCCCACTCTTGCTCAGGCTCATCTTGAATTCCTGACCGCAGGCAATCCTCCCACCTCAGCCACCCAGAGTGCTAGGATTACAGGCATGAGCCACAGTTTCCAGCTAAGATTTTGATAATGCTATTAGCAACTTTACTAGAAACACACACAGGAAGACACATGTGTGCAACTCTATTTTACGAAAAGACTTTTACAGTAAAAAAGACAATGAATAGTCCCAATTTTTCACTATTTTAAGTGATGCTTCAATTAAATTCTTATACACACTTCTTTTGTATTTTTGTTTGTATATACACCATTAATATCTCTGGATTGCCTACTACATATGAGCCACCATGCTATGTACTAGGAATACAACTGTGTAGAAGACAATTAAATCTCTCCTTTCATAAATTTGAAGCATATTTTCTCAGGATATATAAACTACCTTATTGCTTACTGGAAGAGGTATATTAATTTTCATTCCTACCAAACACCTTATTGAGAGTGCCTATTTGCTCACACTCTGATCAAAGGGGCATTATTGGTATCTGCCACATGACAGATGAAAAATTAAATTTCACTGTTGTTTTAGAATGTATTTTTTGTTAGAAGGAGAAAAAATTTTTATATTTTCACAGAAAAGTGTGGCTCCTTCATTCAGAGCACTTTTATTTCCACCTGATAATACAGGGTACGTTTATAATCCATAACAACCATACATTCTTCTGAGGTTAAATTAATAACCATAACTATCAAAACAGTTACTAAAAAGTAAACATTTATTGAGTTTTGGGCTGAATTTACATGCATCATTGAATTCTCACAAAACCTCTTAAAGCAGTATTATTTTTGCATTTTAGCCCATTACCTTGTAAAATCTACAAGAGCAGACCCATATTTACTTTGTTCACCCCTGTGATTAACTATCAAGCAACAAATCTACATGATAAGCACCATCATTGTAGACACTTTACAGATGAGGACGTTGAGCCACATTAAGTACCAAGACCACACAGCAAGGAAATAGCAGAACTGGAATTTGGTTCTGAGCAGTCTTGGTTGGAACTCATGTTCTTAACCACTATACATACTGCCAAGGTTATTCTAAGAGACTTGCTATAAAAAACTCTGTAAGTAAAAGTTACGTGATTTTTATGGGTTCTTGCTCTCCAGATGTTTAACAGTTTATGATTAATTACACAAATAAGTTAAAAGATACATACATTTTAAAACAGAAAAATTAACAAGGATTGGAATTAAACAGGAAATGAGTCACATAGAGAGTTGAACTTAAACAGTGCAGCAAGTAACAGGCAGAACTGTAGGAGTAGCAAGAAGGAAATATAGACTTTTAAATTTATTTTGAGTAAAACAGCAAAATAACAGCCAACATTTAAGGCTTACCATGTGCCAGGTTCGGTTCTAAATACTTTACATATATTATTTGCTAATTTAATCCTTACAAAAGTCTTATTAGGCAAATTCCTATTTTACTGGTGAAAAACCTGAGGCACAGAAAAAAGTAATGTGCTCAGAATCCCACAGTTAGTAAGGTGATTTCAACCCAGGCAGTCTGGCTCTAGAATCTGTGCTCTAAAATACTATGCCATACAAATAATAAGTGTATATCACTTACCGTAAGTCACTGACATTGCACTTAAGAGTTACAATTTCCAGAGTACAGACTACCTTTGTAATTCTAGCTTTTGAATTGACCATGGCTTTTGGTTACAGATTAGTTAATATAAAGCCACAATATTTTAAAAATAATGAATAGCTCTTAGATGAAAAATCTTTATTGTATGTCTATAAAACTCAACACAATATAAATTGCTAAGATATACAAAAGTTATGTAAGGTCATGATAAATCAATGTCAAGTTAATATAGTTCAAATTTTCAGAAGTAATAGGGGATGAAGAGAGCAAAGTTCAGATTTTAATTGCCATCAGCAGGGCATTCAACACAAAAGAATAGGTTTTTCTATTTGTATCAAATTTCCATCTAACAGAAATCTATACTATCACCACTTTATTATAGCAGCTGAGTGAGGCTCAAAACCATACATAGAAAGTCTAAGACATCATTAAAAAAATAATAATAAATCACTGCAGACATTTTCGAAGACTGGTATTTATATTACACCTTTCAAGACATTCCACTTCATTTTAAGCTTTGTAGAAATATATGGAAGTGCAATCAAAAAAAGAAAGTAGCACATCTCATGGTGTTTTCTAGTTTAGTCCCACTTCACTAGCCCATGCTTATGATTCAGAGACATGGCACTCTCCTTTCAAACTATTACAGGCATATTTCTTACAGTGCTCTCTAATATACTGAGTTGCTGTTAAGCGTTAGATATAAACTCATTTATTTAGTGAAAATTGCTGTAATACATAACATTCTTTAAATTAACAAAATCATATTACTCTGGCTAATTGAATAGTTATATTATATTTAATATTAAATACTATATTTTTGAAATCTGATACTCCATACCCATGTTACATAAATTATGTACCTATACTGATGTAACTTGCATATTCCTATCTCAAAATGACCTTAAACAGTGGCATTTTGATGTGTTTTAAAGATGTACTAGAATGAAAAGTAATTCAATTTTTTTGTAAGAAGACATATAAATAGGTAAAATTTTAAAAGAACAAAATGTATTTAAAACTCACTAAGAATAAAAGCAAAATTGGAATAATAAACTACTGAACTGAATTACATTTTGCTATATTTAATTACAATAGGCAACTGCAAGAAAAAAATCTTTTTTTGCTACTAGAGAAATGGGTATGCTATGGTTAGCCTCATACAGTTTTTTAACTGCTGCTAAGATTTATGATCTGTAAAAGGCAAAGCTAAATGATTTTTCAAAACTCAACGAAAGAATCAAGAAAAACATGCAAAGGCTCATACTCTTTAACCAAATAGTATAAATACAGCATTAGGCAAAATAGATTAGTAACATAGCAATTTAACAAATTTTACTTCGTCCTTGAAGTCTTATTTTCCAAAGAACTATATTCATCTGTGTCTTTAAAAAAAAAGTTTGGTCCCACCAGAACTGATTCCTCAGCCTCCACTGTTTTAGTAGTAAGGTGGTCTTCTACAAGGCACTTCCAGAAGAACACATCAAGCCTACACCCAGCTTGCATGATTGCTGGTGTACAGTTCCACAGTTAACTGGCAAAATATCTATATGCCAGATATTTTCACAGGAAGAATAATCTTGAATGTACTATGTATCAATATTTATCCAACATTTAGATAAGGGAAATAATATTTTTGGAAACTACCCCAAAAATCATTTTTATGTGTTTGTGCCTGTATTCCACTTTTTCCTATAAATAGTTTAAAATGCATCTATGCTTGTATTAAAATTAGACCAATACAGAGTTCAATATCTATTTGGGGGTCCCTAGATAATTGTTCTAACAATTTTTTGCCATTAAGTTCCAAAGGCAAACTAAGTCACAAATATTTAAAGATGTCAAATACTAAATACTCATTTTTTTTTATATTCCAAGTCGTCAAACAATAAATATTATATTTTTTGAAAACTAATAACCATATGCCTTATTAAACTCACTTTTTTACTTAGGATACAATGTACAGTTTCCTTTCTTTAAGAATGCACAATCTTTAAGAGACTACTTTTAATCTTATGGAGTCTGGACTCCTCCTAATAATATTTCCTTCATTCTGTTAGCTACACAAGAGTATTTGTGTTTTACCTTTGACAAGTAAAAAGAACTTCATGGTATGCATTGATAAATTTTAACTTCTCTGTTAGCATTATCTCATTTACTTTATCTTTATGATTTCCTTCATTCATCATTTCTTACTTTGTTATAATATATCTACTTAGATAAAAGGACTTAAAAACTTGTGGAACAAAGTGAGAAAAAAACAAGCCTTTAAAAAACAATGAAAATATTCATGCTAAAGCATCTTTTATTTAAAATAACCAATAAAGTCATAAAAGATTAATCAATAAGTGAAAAAACTATCACTTAATGAACAATATGAACATTGATGAAAGTCAACAATTAAAACCTTACCCAAAAAAAGTATGGATAAATGTTTGCTATGCAAATACAAATATGAAGTCATTTCTTTCAAAGTAAAAGAGATACATTTCAATACATTTAATTATAATACCAATGATCATAGTTTACATTTATAATTCATTTGACAGGATTATTTTTAGTAAAATCTATTTTCACTTTAACAATTTAACAAAGCTCACTTTGATATTATTAATATCTGTGTTCTTTTTTTAAAAGAAGGGTTTTAAGATTAAAATTGGTAAAGTTTGAAGGATTCTACAAAATGTTAGCTGTCATAGGTGAAATAATCTGTGAAAATGAGATAGATGTGGGTTTATATACATATATGTAAAGTATATTGTAAAACATTTTTTTAAGTATTGAAAAGTATATGTAAAATATCCTGTAAACAATGAAGCCTTATACAGACATTATTATTTCATACCAAAATCATGAGAAACAAAAGTACATACTTACCCTTCTCCTCCAATTCTTGTTATTTTTAGACGAAAATCCACAGAATTCAGACTGGGAGGCTTCCATTTCAAAATATCATCACATCGACCAGGTTTATATTTCTAAAGTGAATTAAAATGATGATTGATAACAGTTAAAAAGATGCTAAAAATAAACACACAATTTATTAAACATAATACTTTTTATTAGGCAAGATTACTACTTATTTTCCAGACATAATTTTTATCTTCAAGCAACAAGTGAAGCCAAATACATATACTTTCTCACTGATGATCTTTCTCCTTTTCCTACAGAAGACATGTAGGCATGTCTGTTTTAGTAGTAAGGTGGTTTTCTATAAGGTACTTCCAGAAGAACACTTTGGTGAAGTGTCTGTTCAAATCTTTTCCTCCTCTTTTTATTGAGCTATTTGACTCATTACTGACTTGTAAGAGTTGTTTATATATTCTAGACAATTAGTCTTCGTTCATACATGTACAGCAAATATTTTCTACCAGTCTTTGGCTTTCCTGTTCATTTGCTTAGCAATTTCTTTGTTAAGAAGTATTAATAGGAGTAAAGATTTTTTTTAATTTAATGCAGTCAAAATTATCCATTTTGAAATTATGTAATTTGTGCTTTTTCTAACCCATTTAAGGAATCTTTTCCTAATCTAAAATCTTTATAATTTTCTACTATGTTTTCTTAGAGAAATTTTATAGTTTGGGCTCTTATGTTTAGGTATATGACCCCTGTAAGGTTTATTTATTTATATGGTATGAAGCAAAGGACTAGGTTCACTGGCAGATGGATATCAAATCAATCTAGCACCATTTGTTTAAAAAATTATCCTTTCCTCATTGAAATTGCATTGGTACCTTTGTCAAAATTCAATTGTTTATCGATATAGTTCTATTCTCACTAATCTGTTACATTGACACAAAAGCGTTTCTTTCTGCTAACTGCACTCTGTCTCAATTACTATAATTTCGTAAGTTTTGAAAACAGTTTGTAGAAATTCTCAAACTTTATTCTTTTTTCGAAAACATTTTTAGCTAATGCAGCATTAATGCAGCATTAACATTTCCACATAAATTTTAAAATCAACTTGTCAATTTCTACGAAAAATAAGCCCGGAAAAATTTTATTGAGCATCGTACTACATCAACTGATTATGAGAGAAATGACATCTTAACAACATTGAATCTTCTGATTCATAAATACTACAAATCTCTCCATTTACTTAGGTCTCCATAAATGAATCACAGCAATGTTCTGTAGTTTTCAGTATGCGGATCTTATGCAACTTTTTCAAAATTTATTCCTAATAATCCAATATTTTTGGTGATATTATGGACACAAAAACTCATGTTTTGTTTCTATAAACAAAAATCAAAAAAATAAATAAAGAAATTAAAGAAATTTATAATAGCATCCAAAGGAACAACATACTTAGGAATAAATTTACTCAGGGAGGTGAATGATTGAAAACTATAAACATTGATAACACAATTTAAAGAAGATCAAAAAATGGAAAGACATCATATGCTTATAGATAGAAAGACTTAATATTGTCAAGGTGTCAATACTACTCAGAGCAATCTACAGATTCAATACAAATGCTATCAAAATATCAACAACCTTTTTCACAAAAATGGAAAAGCCAACCCTCAAATTCATATGGAATTTCAAGGGCCCCTGAAGAGCCAAAATAATCTTTAAAAAAGAAGAAGGAAGTTAGAAGATTCACATTTTCCACTTTCCGAACTTACTACAAAGCTACAGTAATCAAAACAGTGTGGTACCAGCATAAGGATAGACATGTAGACCAAAAGACCAGAATTAAGAGTAAAGAAATAAATCCATACATCTATAGCTGATTGTTTTGTTTTGTTTTTACAAGGATGACAAGTCCATTCAATTGGGAAAGAATACTCTCTTCAAGAAACAGTGCTGGGGCCAGGCGCGGTGGCTCATGCCTATAATCCCAGCACTCTGGGAGGCCGAGGCAGGAGGATTATTTGAGCTCAAGAGTTCAAGACCAGCTTGAGCAAGAGCGAGATCCCGTCTCTACTAAAAATAGAAATTAGCTGGACAACTAAAAATATACATAGAAAATAGCCAGGCATAGTGGCGCATGCCTGTAGTCCCAGCTACTCAGGAGGCTGAGGCAGAAGGATTGCTTGAGCCCTGGAGTTTGAGGTTGCTATGAGCTAGGCTGACGCCACAGCTCTCTAGCCTGGGCAACAGAGCGAGACTCTGTCTCAAAAAGAAAAGAAAAAAGAAATAGTGTTGGGACAGCTGGATTTCTACATACAAAACAATTAAGTTGGACCCCTACCTCACACAATATTAAAAAATTAACAAAAAAAGATAAACAACCTAAATAAAATAGCTAAAACCATAACAGTCTTAGCAGAAAACATAAAGCTTCATGATCTAGGATTTAGCAATGGATTTTTAGACTTGACAACAAAAGTGTGAGTAACAAAAGAAAAACTAGATAACTAGGACTTCATGAAACTGAAAAACCTTTGTGCATCACAAAATATTATCAAGAAAGTGAAAAGACAACCTACAGAATGAGAGAAAATGTTTGAATTATATATCTAATAATAATACCCATGTATATTATATATAAATATATATACCTGGATATTTATATAGTACAGATATTAATATCCAGAACATATAAAGAACTTCTAAAACTCAACAACAAAAAGAAAAACTCAATTTAAAAAGTCAAAGGACTTCAATAAACATTTTTCCAAAGAAGACATACAAATAGCCAGTAAGTATATGAAAAGATGTTCACTATCATTAGTCATCAGGGAAATGCAAATAAAAACCAACATGAGATACCACTTCACACCTCTAGTGTAGCTATAATTAAAAAAAAAGAAGAAGAAGAAAAAATAACAAGTGTTGGTGAGGATGTGAAGAAATCAAAACCTGTATAAACTGCTAGTAGAAATGTACAATGGTGCAGCCACTACAGATAAAAGCTTGATGGTTCCTCAAAAAGCTAAATATAGAATTACCATATGACCGAGCAGTTCCACTCTTAGGTACACACCAAAAAATTTTAAATTTTTTAAATCCAAAAAATTTAAAGCAGCCACGCCAACAGACATCAATGCTGTCAATGTTCATTGAAGCATTCATAACAGAAGTCAAAAAGTAGAAACAATCCCAAATTTATATCAACGGATGAGTGAATAAACAAAAGGTGATATGGAATATTATTTCAAAAGGAATAAAGTTCTGATAAATGCTACAAAATGGATGAACCTCGCAAGCATAATGGTAAGTGAAGTGAGACACAAAAGGATACGTATTGTACAATTCCACTTACATGCAACAGCCAGATCAGAAAAAAATCACAGCTACAAAAACTGGATTGTAGGTTATCAGGGGGTACGAGGAGGATGAAAAGGGGAATTATTGCTTAGTGGTTGCAGAATTTCTGTTTGAGGTGATAAAACAGTTTTAATAAATCATTAAATATGAAATGTCTGATTTCAAATCAAAAGTGTAGTTTATTATATTTCAAATGAGAAATGGTACAATTAATCAAAGTAAACTATCAACACAGTTCCACCATCTTAACAGTAGCTTGTTCGCGCCAGCAGCAAGGAAGCCTGGAGAGCGAGTGGCAATGAAATAGCAAAAGGTGTTTTCTACAGCTTGTTGAGAACTGAATACTTTTCCTTGCAAGAAGTGATCCAAAGCCTGGAAGAAGTGGTAGTCAGTTGGTGCAA
>CAUYSK010071237.1:0-60887 GCA_963575035.1 Avahi laniger
AAATTAATTGGACAACTAAAAATATATAGAAAAAATTAGCCGGGCATGGTGGCGCATGCCTGTAGTCCCAGCTACTCGGGAGGCTGAGGCAGTAGGATCGCTTGAGCCCAGGAGTTTGAGGTTGCTATGAGCTAGGATGACGCCATGGCACTCACTCTAGCCGGGGCAACACAGTGAGACTCTGTCCCAAAAAAAAAAAAAAAAAAGAAAGCACTGGTATGGGGAAGTAGCACAGGTTCACTAAAAAAGGTCAGTTCTATTTGTGTAGGATTATTAGAGGAAAAAGGCATGACTATATCTGAGACCTAAAGTAGCTTAATTTCAGCAAGGCTTTAACAATATGTTCCATGAAAACTGTGTTCAATACAAGAATACAATGCTAGACTCTAATTCATTTAGGTGAGTTTTTATCTGGACAACTGTATTTAAGGAATGCTGATTAATGTATTAGTATCAACATGTGGATAAGGTGCTACAGAATTCATACTTTGACTAAGAGGTGGGCAGAAAGACAAAAGGAAAGCTAGTGTATCTAAATATCTCACAATTCAGTAATAATGGGATAAAACAAACTATCTTTGCATATGTTAAAATTAATTTAAAACAGAACTTAGACTCAAAATGTCTAACTTCCCAAATATATGTTACTGGTTTAAGCTAAGTCATTATTACATAAGTGAATTTCAGTATAATACAATTAACATGTCAATGAGTTTGCTAAACACACAGTAATGGAGAATCTACTATAAACAGACCATCTTATTAAAAAGACATTTTGAGATTAACCAAGGTGAAAAATCTCACTATTTTTCAGGATACATCCATGTTTTGCAAATAGGTATGGGCCCACCCACAAAAGGGCTAGCAGGATGCTGAGGTGTCTGGGGGTAATATGATAAAGATGATTACAAAACTAAAATTATTTAGTGTAAATAAAATTTTGAGGGGTTCAGGGGTAGGGATCATTCTGCACTTTAGACATCTAAACCCTTCAGATGCCATATAAAACTGATGTACATACTGTCAGAAAGACAAATGAAACTTAGGTGTGTCAGACTCCCTTGCCTGGGTGGCCTCAGCAAGTCCTCTAAGTCTCCCTTGAAAGTGTAGTCAGTACTTGGCTACATTCCCTAAAACAAATCCAATCCTACAAATCATTTTTAAAAATAAACCTTTAGTAAACATTTTGTGGGAAGACAAGGAACAAGATTTATATCACACAATGCAGAAGAGAAATCTACCAATATTACCCATACACATCTATTCTTCCTTCCTGTTTCTCTTCACTGAACACCACCTCAACTCTCTCAAATCCCTTTTCACAGGGTGTCTCAGAATCCACCCAACACACTCAGCCACACCAAATCCTAGTGTCTTGTTGAATAAAGACCATTTATTACATCTCCCAAGTAGTATCTTAACCATCTCTCCCCTCAACCTTAAGGAGCTTTTCAAAGTATTCATTCAAGCCAAGAAGGGTTTCTTTTTAGGTGGAGAGATTTTCCATTACTACTGAAGTGGTAGCTCCAAGAACAAAACTTTCTCTTTGGAAACAGGAAATGGAAAAGAATTCAGCTGATTTTGCTTGTATATCAACAAAGCCAAAACTTGAAGACGTAGGACAGTTCTCTTCCTGCTGATTGTATTAACCTTGGCATATAGCTGTGTACCTTCAGTTTGAGAAGCATAGGATCAGAAGAATATTTGTTTCTTCATATATAATATGAGCATCATAATACAAACTTCCTCAGTGAATTGCTGTAGGATTTAATAAAATGTCTTAAAGACATTAGAACCAGGCAAACTACCTAGCACATGAGTAGACTGTCTTAGTCAGTTTGGGATGCTCTAACAGAAAATCACAGACTGGGTGGCTTACACAAGCACTTATTTCTCATGTTCTAGAGGTTGGAAGTGTGAGATTAGAGTGCCAGCATGGCCAGGTTCTTAGTGAGGGCCCTCTCCCTGGTTTATAGCCAGCCACTTTCTTGCTATATCCTCACATGATAGAGCTCTGCTCCCTTCATCCTCTTAAAAGGTTACCAATCCCATGATGGGGTTCTATTTCATGACCTCATCCAAATCCAATTACCTCCTAAAGGCCCCATCTTCAAATACCAGCATATTCTGGGGTAGGGCTTCAACACAGAATTCTGGACGGACACAAACATTCAGTCCATAGGACAGACACTTAATAAATATTAATTAAATAATCTGGTATTTACAGATCACTTAGGACACTGTCCAGCAAAGAGGAAGCACTGTATAAGTATCTGTTAATAAAACAATTGAACAAACAGCATTAAAAAACAATAACATTACAGATTAACATACATTTAAATTTAATTTAATAAAAACCCAGAGAGTTTATACTGTACAGCTATAAAGCACTTCTAAAAATATATGACATTTAAAGAAATTCTTTGTTGTTGACACAAACATAACTAAAGAGTGGAAAATTTCACTAGCATGCCCAGTGGTAAATAGCTGACATTTTTAAACTCTCATTTTCTATATCAACATCTTCTAATGGATTTCTCTATAATCACCAAAACTGTACTCAATTAGCTTCTCAACTACTTCTCAAAACAACATGCTGTTGCTGACTTAAGATCTAATTTCATTCTCAACACAAACTAATCTCGAAGTAAATAATTATGTGCCTTCATAATGTAGCAACAGTTTCTCAGATGCTCATGTTCCTGACCAGTAAAACAGCACTTAACAGGGTTGAGAGAATCAAATGAGGCAATAATGCAGCAGTACTTTACAAACTACAAAATACTATATGAGCTTCTTACAAATTGTATCCTTGGAACCCTAACATTACAAAGAATGCCAACAGGTGTTCTGTGGAAACCAAGCTACGCAGTCTAATAAGGTGTGTACTATACTTTTTCTGATGATTCACAATTCACATTAGCATATTAAAGATTCAAAAGAGTATCATATTTTAAAAATATGTTAACTTTCTTTAACTCAGCACTTCTTAGATAAACTACGGAGACATATTATTTGATTCGTGGAAATTTGTTCTGGAAAAGTCTGTTTGCAAGACAGCATACTACACAATATCAACTATTACATTTGTTATCATATTGTTTTTTCTAAAAAGCAGAATTATTACTAAATGGAAAGTACATCAAAATATATTTCCTGCCTTCCTTAGGAAGTACTCAAATTTTACCAAAATATTCTCAATAAAACAGATTGCATGATGCTCTTAAGAACATAATGTCCTACGACAATTCAAGGTAATACTCTTCTTAAAAGTTATAACTGATAAAATCACTACAGATAATACATTGGCAAATAAAACGAAAACGTTGATTTACAAATGGATATCACAAGTATTCATTTTTAAAACGTAATAAAAATCTATGAAGGTCACAACTAAAAGGGGCTGGAAGCTTCCTGGTCAATTTCCAAACTCTGAGTTACACTGAATTTCTCCTGGAGCCTACTTAATCTGTGATGAAAATACCAGCATACATCCTGGTTATATCGAAGCCACCTGTCTAAAATACAAAGTTGAGCACAAATCTTTACTTAGGCAATAATGGACTTGCAACACAGAAATATTCTTAAAAGATCAGCTGGTTCATTACCCCCATTGTTCCTAGTAGCCAAACAAAGGTCTGGAGAACTTACAAAGAAGCTGGACTCTGAGGGATGTTGGATTTTTTAAAAAAAATTGTTTAAGTCTACACTCTGCTGATTGTTGCATGCTCACATCCTATGAGAACAGTTCTGCTTCCCTTTTGATTTTTAAGGAAAAACTGACTGCAGTGACCTAACTTAAAAGAGAGGCTACCTATAGTTTGCAAAAGTCACTTGTGAGGTAGTGGTGTGATTATTTAAAAAAGAGCAAGTCACACAAAAAAAAGAGCAAGTCATCTTACCAGAAAGACTTAAGGGAAATGATTTGCATTAGAGCAGCCTCTAAGCACAGATCTATGAAACAAAGTAACAGGAAGGATTCATTTATTTACTGATGGTTAATAAGAGATCTAACTCAGAGAAGTCAACATTAGCACCACATAATGAGTACTGAGCATGTGACCAGCACTTGACACACATCTCTAATCCTCACACAATCCCTATGAGACAGGTGCTTTCTGCCAATTTCATGAGGACACTGAGTTAGAAACGTACCCCAATCACCCTACCAGTGAGCAAGTTGAGATTCAAAGTGAATTCTGCCTGCTTGAACACTTGACTCTTTCAGCACAGAAAAGCAAAATGAAGAAAATCTACCTAGAGATAACCACAATGAAAGATTCTCTATCACCCAAATAGGAAACAAAGCATATTTTAAAATGTCAACATTTTGCCTAATGTTCTCAGCACAAAGAAATGATAAATGTTTACAGTGATGGTATGCTAATTATCCTGAGTTGATCATTATACATATACATGTATTAAAACATCACATTGTACCCCATAATTATGTATCATTCTCATGTGCCAGTCACAAATTTTTTGTAAAAAGATGACAGTAAACAGAAGTATCTATCTAAGGTGTCCACTAGGGGCCAACAAGAGTATTGCTTGAACTTGAGCTGTGCTCACCTAGAAATCAGGCTCTTCCAGACACATGTCAAGGTGGAGGTAGGGATATCAAGTCACATAGCCTGGCTTAAAAACAAAGTACCAGCCTCACAGCTATGGTTTTGTCATTCAGACAGCCCATCTGGACTTGGACTGGAATAGGGCACAAGAACATGGAAAATAAACGAGCAAGTAAAACCCAAAAGAACTGTTTTACAAAAGTCTCTGCGGGACTGTGAGAGTGTAAAGCATTAGAACTTATGCCAGCAGCACAAGATTTATTTATTATGTGGCCCTGGATGGTACACTCAGCTAGACATGAGGAACATCACAAGGGACTGCATGAGGTCATGAGACAGACACAGCGAACTCAAGCCTGGGCATCAGCTGTCTCAGCAAGTCTGTGGTGCGCAGTGGCAGAAGCTATGCCATCTTTAACCTCAACAGCTACAGAAAACATCACGACTATGAGCCACAGCAAGAGAGAAGGAAAATGACGGTGCCCATGTGGAAGCCAAGAGCCCTAGGTCGAAGATTACAGCCGAGAGGTCCTCCCTGACAAATCCCAGGATGAACCAGGAGGAATTTGAAAGGGATGGATTTCCTGAAGCTGGCAAGAATAGCTTGGTGCAAATTGAGAAAACAGTATTTTACCATGTGCACTGTGACTTTGTACTTAAAAGTCACCCGTTGGAAAAGAAGAATTTAATAAAGATCTAGAAACACTGCTAAATACTATCATACTGATTAAGCAAACAAACACCTCATTCAGAGTTATGGAATTAGCCAGCAAGTGTTATTTTGTGGATATCAACAAACTGATTCTAAAGCTTATATGGAGAAGGAAAGGATCCAGAGTTGCCAATACAATATTGAAAGAGAAGGACAAAGCCGGAGGAGGACTGACACTATCTGTCCTTAAGACTTACTATAAAGCTACAGTAATTAGACGGTGTGGTAGTGGTGAAATAGACAAACTGATCAACGGATCAGAACAGAGAACTGGGAAATAAACCCACATAAATACAGTCAACTGACCTTCGACAAAAGAGCAACGGTAATGAAATGCAGAAAGGATAGTTTTTTTGACAAATGATGCTAGAATAACTGGACATCCACATGCAAATAAATAGATCTAGACACAGATCTTCACGAACTTTACTTCAAAATGGGACATAGACCTAAATGTACAATGCAGAACTATAAAACTCCTAGTGATAACAAAGGAGAAAATCGAGATGACCTTGAGTTTGGCAATCAATTTTTAGATAAACACCAAAGGCAGGATTCCATGAAAGAACTGATAAGCTGGACTTCACTAAAATGTAAAACTTCTGCTTTGTGAAAGATACTGTCAAGAGAATGAAAAGACCAGATTGCGAGAAAATATGTGCAAAAGACATACTGATAAAGGACTGTTATCCAAAACACACAGTCAATTTATTTGTCAAATTTTAAAAAAATAATATTTTTAGGCCGGGCGTGGTGGCTCACACCTGTAATCCTAGCACTCTGGGAGGCCGAGGCGGGCAGATTGTTTGAGCTCAGGAGTTCGAAACCAGCCTGAGCAAGAGCGAGACTCCGTCTCTACTAAAAATACAAAGAAATTCATCGGACAATTAAAAATATGTAGAAAAAATTAGCCGGGCATGGTGGTGCGTGCCTGTAGTCCCAGCTACTCGGGAGGCTGAGGCAGAAGGATCACTTGAGCCCAGGAGTTTGAGGTTGCTGTGAGCTAGGATGATGCCATGGCACTCTAGCCCGGGCAAAAAGAGTGAGACTATGTCTCAAAAAAAAAAAAAAAAATAGTATTTTTAAAAACACAAAATATACAAAGAACTCTTAAAACTCAACAACAACCTAATTAAAAAATGGGCTAAACACCTTAACAGACACCTCACCAAAGAAGACATACAGATGACAAATAAACATATAAAATGATGCTTCATATCATGTCATCAGGAGAATGCATGTTAGAACACCAATGAGATACCACTACACACCTATCAGAATGGCTAAAGTCCACAACACTGACAACACCAAATACTGCTGAGAGTGTGGAGTAACAGGAACTCTCATTCCTTGCTGGCAAGAACACAAAATGGTACAGCCTCTTTGGAAGACAGGCAGCTGCTTACAAAACTAAACTTACTTTTACCATAAGATCCAGCAATTGTGCTCATTCCTTACCCAAAACAGTTGAAAACTTATGTCCACACAAAAACCTGCACATGGATGCTTATAGCAGCTTTATTCATAATTGCTGAAACTTGGAAGCAACTAAGATGTCCTTCAATAGGTGAACAGATAAACTGTGGTACATACAGGTAATGGATGTATATTCAGCACTAAAAAGGAATGATCTACCAAGCCATGAAAAGAGATAAAGGTACCCTAAATCCATATTACTAAGTGAAAGAAGCCAATCTGAAAAGGCTACAAATTACATGATTCCAACTATATGGCATTCTGGAAAAGGCAAAACTATGGAGAAACTAAAAAGATCAGCGGTTGCTAGGAGTTAGGTGGGAGGGAGGGACAAACAGGATGAACACAGAGGAATTTTAAGGCAGTGAAACTACTATAATATGTGATTCTACAATGGTGGCTAAATGTCATTATGTACTTATCCAAACCCACAGAATGTACACCACCAAGGGTGAAACGTAACTTAAGCTATAGACTTTGAATGATAATCATATGTCACTGTAGGTTCACTGATTATAACAAATGTACCATTCTGGTGGGGGATGTTGATAATAGGGGAAGTTATACATGCAAGAAGACGAGGGAAGATGGAAATCTCTGCACATTCTGCTCAATATTGCTGTGAACCAACAACTGCTCTAAAAAGTAGTCTATTAAAGAAAGTTATGGACTTAAAAGCAATGATTTTATTTCAGTACGCAAAAGCCCTCTTTTATAACAAGTATACATATAACATATACTAAGGGTGTTTGTTTTAACTTACAGAAGAAAATCTTAAATCTTTCACTCACTGATAGATTCAGAGTATAAGAATCTTCTCTTTTTTTATTTTCTTTCACTGCTTTTAACAGGACACATGGCACATGATAAGCACACAATAAATGCTTAATGAATACAACATTCTTTTAAGATGGGGAAAAGTGGGAATATTATGCAAATGAATATAGTATCCTCAGACAACTAATGCCTGTTCCAGCTCTTCGTTTTCAGTGTCACTGGGAAGAGAGGCGGACTTGCTTGCTGATATGTACATTAACTTCCTAATAGACTGCTCAGTGACACACTGAATTTTTTTTCTTAAACATCTAACTGCATAACTCTGCTATCATTCCTCCTGGAATGCCGTTGCTACTTAAAATTTCAAAACCTCAATTATAATCACTGATCTTTAATAATAAAGACACCAGCCTACTCACCGACTTTGACACCTTAATGACTAAGAGTGCAAAGTCTTGAAAACTAGACTACATAAAATATATTTAAAGAAGGTAAGCACATAGGAGTTTATGTTTAATTTTGATGAGATCATTTGATTTCAGAATAAATAAAACAAAACTTCTAACAGCCAAACTCTGAAATCACTAAAATCTTTAACTATTATAGACCTTGCACACCCCACATAAAATCATTTTTATGCATTATACATGTATTATCTGATAGAAATAGAGAATAAGAAATTATCTGAAATTGTAATATAACAAAGAAAATTTTGTTTACTTTTTAGGTAAGAAAAAAACAATCCAATAATGATTAAAATATCCAAAAAACAAAATAATTCCTGTGTTTGATCAATATCAACTCAAAATATTTTGTCCTTCATGCAAGAAGACATTACAATAAGCATTAAACTTCATTTTACCAAGAAGAGCTCAGTATTTCAAAAGTTGCATAATCCCTCATACTGAGTCAGTAATTTTTAAAAATCTCTCCACTTCAGTTAGAAATAAAACACTTATAACATAAACAACACATTTAAAAATGAATTCAAAAGCAGGCTAAAATGGAAAAAACTGTATTATTTCACTTTTTCTGTAATATGTAATAGGGATCTTTCATGAAGTATTTAATAACATATTCCATTAAAGATGAAACTATATTTTATGGAAAAATAACCCACTTTTAAAAATATATCTAGAACTCAGTAAATTGTAAATCCAAGTCTTTCACAATTACACTCCTTGTGTAATCCTGGAACACAGCCCAGAAAGCTACTGTTGGGCCTAAAGCTCCATTTACAATAATCGAAACTGAGCTCTTGTAACTCGGGGAAAATACCATTTTCAAGGGATACAGTTTTCTCTTAAATATAAAATGTGCGTATCATTTCCTTTAGTATAAACAAACGCTAAAAAATGATGTAATAGTTGAAGTGTGTTATTTTTCAACCACTAACCTAAATCAAGTTACTCTAGTAATGAATATAAATTATGCTAGAGGCTTGTTTATGGAAGAAGCACCCAAATAAAAACTGGAAGCCCCACATAACTTCACTGTGGAAATTAATTCTACAGAGTTTGCAGAATCATGTTGTCACATCATCCCTGCCACTCTTTCCAGGGCAAACCCCCAAGAACATGGGGAAGGTTAGGGCTTTATTTCTAAAGCTCCTGTGCACTAAATCCAATCCCAGTTTCCCATAAATTCATCAAGTACAAAATTCACCACTTTCATGCATGCTTAAAAATACACCGTTAATAAAATGTACACAACTCAGAACTCAATTAAACACAAGACGTTATAACGATAAAAATAATGACTGAACTAAAGGTGTGCCCTTCTATTTCTTTCCTTAAAAATCAGTTCAGTGATATATAAACCTGATTTCCACAGAAACTTATGTAAATTGGCTGTCTGAAATATTTCTAGGAGTTATACTAAAGGAAACAAAATAGAAGAATCACAGAAGATTAAGATTATGAAACTAGGCAATCTCCTAAATGCAGGAAAAAAATATTACTTCCTATTCCTTAAAAATTTTTTCCTCTCCTTCACCACCATGGCACAAAAGATGAATCGCTTCTTGATGGCTTCTGGAGAAAAATATTTTAGGGTCATGTTGCAGAATGTTAATGCCATTAACTAACATGACCCCTCAAAATAAACTGACCAAAACACTCCTTGTATATTTACAATATTTCAGCATTTTGAATGGAACGAGTATCCTATTCCAGCCACTTCTGTCTTGTTTATTAATCATCTCACTCTTTTTGTCCTACTGTATCACAGAAAAAATATCCCCAACATTATTCATAGTTTGTAAAACTCAAAGTAGTTTTAATTTTCACATGATAATTAGACAAATCAGTGTTCAAACATACTTAAAAGTTATGACAAAAATACAAGCGTTAATAGAATTTACTAATTTTTAAGATACACATGTTATAACCAAAACTTTAGGGATCTAAAACCATATTAAGGCTATGTCAAAAGAGAAAAAGAATGTAAAGTTAAATGAATACTGTGATCCTTCTTGAAGATTATCTTAGACATGACAAGCCTGATTAATCTGCCCTTTTGGAATCTCCGTCACTATCATGCAGGGGCCAGCCTGTCAATTTTTATATCTGGTATATTGTCACAAATTTAATATTCTAGTTAACTTGGTTAATGGGAAAGTCATTAATGATTAAAAAAAATCTTTCTAAAATATGTCTACATTCTTCGGTAAATATAATTTATTAAGTATAATTAAATCTCTCTTCAAAGATTCAGGGTATTTAATTGCCTCAGGTTTTTTTTAAATAAATTTCATTTTTCATCTGAAATATTTCAGCCCTAGAATACTGAAGAGGTAAGAGATGAGACTGAACCTATACTAGCCCCAGATTATACCCTTAAGTTTGTTTCTCTAACTCATTGTTTTAAAAACAAAACACTGACACTATTTAATGTATGTGATTTAGTCTCCCGTTTTAAAAAGTCTGATTAAGACCCCTAATTAGGTATGTAAGTTAATATTGGTTTTTTAAGTTATACTTATTAATTCTTTCAACATAAGATATAATCGTTACTTAATGTATTCAACAAGTATTTACTTAGTGTCTACTCTTTATCAGGCCCTGCCCCCCAATATGGGAAAAATAGTCTTTAATTTCACAATTGCAAATGTCCACATGAAATAACATGAATAGAAGCACAAAAAAGGACTGAGAGGCAGTACGCTAAGAAGGTTAAGACCTGGAAATCAAACAAAAAGAGAGACAACACCCAGCCTGGCCACTTGGTTGTAGTATGTCCATGGGCAAATTGCTTACCTATAAAAGCCTCAATATTCTGCTTTGTAATATGAGATTAATATTTTCTATTTTAGTTATAGAAAACTGAAGGACATAGGGTCCATGAAAAAGAAATGAGAAGAGGTAATGTAAGGAGAAGAACATATTTTTTTTTTTTTTGATATGGTGTCTTGCCATGTTGCCCAGGCTGGTCCCCAGCTCTTGAGCTCAAGCAATCCTCCTACCTCAGCCTCCAGAGTAGCTGGGATGACCAGTGCACCTGGCTAACATAAATTGGCTAACATAAATATTAACATAGAAAAATCAACTCAAAATAAACATACCAACTTCATATTCTTGCTTGTTTACTTTAGTAACTGAAGGGCTATGTAGTTAACAGCTCTGAACTTGAAATTCAGGTGCCTCCCTGTACAAGTTCAAATCCGACTCCCTCCCATCTTTCCTGGGATGTTTCATTTTGTTTTCTTTTTTGTCTGAACTTGAGGGTAGGATCTATGTGTGATACATGTTTGGATCCACACAACCCTTAACACAGTCCACAGCAGACAGTAGTTAATTTAATATTTATTTAATGATTATCTATACTTACGGAGTTTGAAGTTAGAGCCAGATGTACATATATCTGTGTGTGTATATATATAAAAAATATATTTTTTAATCCAGATTTACTTTTTTCATGTGTGAAAGCAGGCACCTGTGGGAATACAACTGAGCCTTATAATTTACGATATCATAGATGATGCCTCATTCAGGCATTTATCCCATTGGAAGTGGGAGCACCCCAGGAATGATGGCTTTGCATCCAGAAAAAGGGGAGGAAAGAGTTAAGATACCTCGTGGCATTTGGTAGTAGGCATGCCAAATTCAAAAGCAGTCTAAATCTCACTGTGTCAAACTAGCACAGAATAAGTAATGAGCATTATATTAATTTGTTTTTCTATCTGTAATTTTTTTGGCTTTGTGGTTACCCTAGGAGAAACATGATTTTTACACCTAATTATATGTGTCCATAATTGTGTATATTCAAGTGGTATTGAAATATATTTAAATCAATATGGGGAATACATAAGAAATGTTTTATTGGAGATCCAGATATTATTCAATTTTGAGAAAAATCGTCCCAAACTCTACTCGTGAACCTACATGGGCAGGATTGGAAACAGATAAGGGTGGAAGGGCATTCCTAGAAAGAGGAACAGCATAAACAAAGACATCAAGATGGGAGAGCACATGAAGTGCTCAGAGAGGAAAGGGCCAGTCATGGGAAACACGGAAATGCAGGGTAGTAGCTAAACCACAGAGGCTCTTATATATCGTGCTAATAAACAGGGGAATATTCTGTAAATAATTGGAACTACTGAAGACTTCTGAACAGTTACTGATAAGATCAAAGCTGTTATTTTGGAGTGCCGATATACACTGAAGGTGGAAAGGGTGTAGGTAGGAAGACCAGGTAGGAGGACACTAGAACAGACTAACTCATGTGAATAAAGAGGATGATGCAAAAGGCAATGAGAAAAGAGTAAACAAGGCTTGGGAAATAACCGGATGTGAAAGCACAGGAAAAGACACGTCAAAATTGACATTAATTAGTCTACAATAACAAATTTCTGTTTATTTATGAAATATTTTAGTCATACAAAAATATCTAGAAAATAAGACAATGAACATCTGTGTGTCCAGCAACCAGCTTAAGAATTACAATACTGCAGCACCCTGGATGCCTCTTCCCTCTCTTCCTTCTCAGACGTAACGAGTAACCAATATTCTAAATTTGATGTTTATGTTCTCCACGACTTTCTTTATACTTTTCCTATATATGTTGTATCTATAAATATATGGTATAGTTCTGAAGATTTTTTAACTTTATATGACTGTATCATAGAGTATATCATTTTATGAACTGTACATTCAACTTAATATCGTTATTGAGATTTATCATACATTCACCTTCTCTGTATAGTATTTCATTTGTACAGTTCTAACGTAATATTTCACTTTCAACACATACTCTGATTTACTCATTCTAGCTCAAAAATTTATTCACTTTTGATGATAAATAATTTAGTTATTTTCAAATGTTGCTATTACTAGTGATGTTGCAGTATATATTTCCCTTGGTATATATACAACACTTTCTCTGAAGACTATATCTAGGAGTGAGATTACTGGGTCCAAAGTACTTTGTCAGTACTTATCTTCACTAAGTACTGACACAGCTTCACCCAAAACGGTTTTACCAACTGATGTTCCAACCAACTTTACAGTTGTCCAAGTCAACATTTGGTACTGATTCTGATGGTGTAAAATGGCATTTTATAATATTTTAATTTGCACTTTCATGATAATAGGTGGTATATGGTATGCTTTTTGCCACATTTTCTTTATGGTACATATGTCTTCAAAGTTAACATGAATTAACTAATCAATCTTGTCTATTGTACTTTGCATTTTTTCCTTTGTGTGTAAGAAATCCTTCTCTACTTCTGATAAAAAAAGTTCTTAGGTTGTACAACCTGAAGTTATATAAAATTAAGTGAATTTAAAAACGTCTTGTTCAAACTACTCAAGGCATAGTTATTATAGGCCAACAACTTAAACAATTCTAAATCTTCTCACTTAACATAAAGTAAAATAAGCTATGTGTGTCCAAAAGTAACAAAATCAAAAGTACACAAGTGAGGAAAGACACAAATATATGCAAAGTATTTCAGGACAGGTTCCAATGAATCTTAAAATGGACCGCATTCATTTCTTTAGAAGAGAAAGTCCTTTCTATTACTCCTCAGCAAATCCAAAATTTCTGATTAAAGTAACAACGTGAAGCCATTTTTACCAATCAGCTTAGTGCAGATAATTACAACACTGGATGCTCATGAGGGTGGGGTACAACACAGCAGTCTCATATACCTCCCGTAGTGATAGAAACTGGAACATCTGGGGAAAGCAATCTACCTATACATATCACAAGCCTTGAAACAGTACAAAACTTTTAACCCAGAAATTTAAGGGTATAATCAGGAAAACAAGCCATGACAGATGCATAAAATAGGGTCATCACAGCATAAAACATGAATGTAAAATTGGAAGACCTCAATGTTCAACATTAGTGTGATTCAATAAATTATGGCAGATCTATAAAATCAATTGTTGCACAGCCACTAAACTTGAGATTTACAGAAAATGTTTATTGATGGGTAAAAATTTAAGCCAAAAAATGTGCAGTCACATATACAGTACAACATGAGCCATTCAAAATAGATGAAAGAAATTTACTCAAATATTTATTAATATTGTCCTACATATCCACAGTATACACATAATAATTTACATATAATTAGAGAAAGAGCATTTGAAAATAATTACATACTAGAACAAAAGAGAATAATGCCCATATTTTCTTCCTACAATAATATACTGGTGCTACATATGACTCAAGATATTCAAATTACATTGAGATATTAGTTACTACTCTGTCTTATCAATCTCAAGACTGAACAGCCCATAACGTAAGAGACAATTAACATATATGTCATCATAGGTAGAAGAGCTTAATAAAAAGCTATTTCTTTGTTGTTTAAAAGACAATAAATAAATGATTTTCTGAATTGCAGATGTACAGGATTTGGAAGCAGTACCATAACTTTTTCTTTATCAATCTCACAGCCCTTTCCTTCCTTGGCTTTGCTGAGAAGTGGGCACCATGACATAGCACGATAACCCCCAACCCACAACTGTCTGGACCAGAGAAGAATACTTCATCAGAAATTTGTCCAGTCTTAACGAGGACTCCATAGCCTGGGACAACAGCAGAGACAGTCAAATCAGACTTGTCTATTTGGGGAAAACTAATTAAAAGTTTGAGGCAGTCAGTGGTGTGAACTGAGCTTAGAGATCATAAGGTGAGGAAATCTGAAGGCTGGATGGAAATGACCTTGGCAGTGCCATGCAGCTCCAGAGCCACTGGCATCAGTGCTGGTGCCTGACCAATCAGCTTGAGAGAGTTTCAGCCTTGGGTTGCCTCTGAGTCTTCTGTGTAATAAGATCCCCATGCTAGAACTAGCTTGAGCAGTATCTCCTCCTAGCGCATAAAGAGCCCTACCTAAAATCAGAAGTGTTCTTCTCACATCGTGCCAAGTATCTGCCATGTCTACCAGCAGAGAAGCCAATTTAATTCTTATAAGAGAATGACATATAAACATTAAATATAAAATTACAGAAACAGATAGCGAGAAAAGGAAGAAAAACACTTTGTAAATACTTCACGCCCAAGAAAGTTGCAGAATATGTCTTTTATAAAGTTTCTATACTGAAATTATAACAGTAGTTGTATTAAAGTATGAAACAATCTTGGATCTGTATTATAGACTTCATTATTAGTAGAAGAAATGTACTCATAAGATTATTACAGTAACAGAAGTGCTCTGGCTGAATGCTTCAATTTAAGGCACTCACATACCAAGTTTCAGAGATTTAATTAAACTAAACCTTGAAGATGCCACAAATGTAGACAATATATGCATTATCAAAAACCAACCCTTCTTCAGTCACAGACTATGTATATGAGAAATATGAGAAAGTTATGCCTCTATATTTTTACTTCAAAGGTTCCATCAAATAAGCTGGCTATATTGGTTGTAAATCTATTCATACAATACTTAATTATTAAAACTATCATAAATCTAAATACTTAATCCTACTTTCAGAAATACAGATAAGTCTTTATGCTAAACCATTTCTGGAATACATCTCTACAATTCTAAAATATTAAAACTTAGTTCTCAACTTATTTCCCCATTCTAAAAAATCCCTCAGTGTTTTTTGTTTTACTTCTATTGAGAAAAAAATAAATTCCTTATCTTACAGACTTGTTCAGATGCTCCAATTTCCTATGTTCTTTTTGTTTGTTAATTTTAAAATAACATTTTCTCACTGATGGACACAAACATCCACATACACCCAAGTACAACTGAAAATCTACACAAGTCTATGAATTATAAAGCCTAAGTACCGTTGATTTTCCAAAGGGAGCCACTAATAAGATCTCATTAGGAGTTTTATATTTTTCAGAATCACTTTTTATACTAGTTACTTTTTAAATTAGAGCTTAAGTTATTTCAGATGTGACTGCTAAGTCTACAATAAACTATATCTGTCATTTGATAACTTTTCAGGAAATTAGTTCTAAATTTTAAGCATTACCATGTGCACAGTGAAAATTACCATGGAGTTCAATCCTTAGTCTTAGCTCTGAAAGTTTTGGAATAGTTTTTGGCAACAAGTAATACAATTCAACCTGTCTTATAAAGCACAATCATCCAAAACAAGTTAAGATGACCCACTACAAAAGTATACTAAGTACTTAAATTTATAGCTAAACAAAAAAAAATAACCATATTATTTTATCTAATGGTAAAATGTTTAAAAAATGTTTTCTCTACTTTAATATCAGCTTCCCAAAGAGTGTTCCATTCCCAGATATTCAGAAAATGTAGGCCATAGAGTTGGCATTCTATAAATATTATATTTGTTGAATGAATTTGCATGCTTCATAAGAACCAGATGTCATAACTTCAACTAAGCCCAACCAGCAAATGATACAATAATAAAAGCAGAAGCTATAGAACACTCGCACTATGTTTAATCACAAATTATTCCATAGTTTCTAACTACATATCACTAAATACTAATGTGAAAGGCAGTTTTCTAAGATTAGAATTTCCTTTTAAAAGCAATGGAAATCATGTTGGATGCACCTACAGTTAGGAGAGGTTAAGTTATATAAAAATAGCATGATAAATTATTTCAAGTCCAATGACTATAAACTGAGTTTGCAACTGTCTCAGTTTTAACAGAATACTACAAACTGCGCAGCTTAAACAACAAACTTTTATTTCTCACAGTTTTGGAGGCTAGACATCAAAGATCAGGGTGCTGGTCTGGTCTGGTTCTTGGTGAGGGCCCTCATCAAGTTATGTTCCCACATGGCCATCCCTTGGTGCAGGCACACAAAGAGCTCCTGTACCTCCTTTTTTTATTTTTTTAATATGGACATTAATCCCATCATGAAGGCCCAATCTTCATGACCTAATATAACCCTAATTACCTAAAAGAAGCTCCATCTCTGAATACTATCACATTGGAGATTAGCGTTTCTACATATGAATTTTGGGAAAACACAAACATTCAGTCCAGAGCAGCAACTATCCTTGATTTACTTCTGACAAATGAGTATCATCACAAACACTTCCAGATGAAAACAGTCAGGAAAACATTATTATGGGGTCACTTTCAACATGACCTGAATAATCATATCATCAAAAGAAGAACTCTACTTTAAAAATTCTTGCCAAATACATAGAAGATTCATTATCACTAATTACAGTTTTTGGTCACTCCTCAGGAAGTGCATATTTCCAAGAAAGATAATACCAAATGATTTTTCTCAAAATACACTACTAAAACAAGGTTCCAGATTAACATTAGATGACTAATTATAGAATAATAGTAAATACAGGCATTATATATGCATGTGTAAATATATGTGAATGCATAAAACATAATGCATGCTTACTCTGCAAGGTACTGATAAAGCAATGGGAAGTTTCATGAATGTGGCAAAGACAGGATAAGACTTCAAAAACGCTTATGAAATGGATAAACGGAAAAAAGCCAGGAGGATCCCCTCTTCTAGGGCTTTGCTTCTCAAAGTATGGACTGGACTGTGGATCAGCAGCAAAGGCTTCACCCTGGAAGCCTGTGAGAAATGCAGAATCTCAGGCCCCACCGGGACCTACTGAATGAGAATCTACATTTTAAATTTAAGATTCCAAATAACTTCAATGCATATTACAGTTCCAGTTTAAGAACAGCATCTTTAGAAAAATAAGGTCAGCACATGTGGTACAACAAGGACATACAAGAGAAATGATTGTGGGGAGGAAAAAAACCCTAATTTCAGAGCAAGACAACAGAGAATGTAATACGAGAAATATTTTTAAAATTATTAACGTGCTTTTTCTCTTTTGCATTTACATAAATAACGAGAGAAGAGGCAGACATTGGTGTCATCCAGCCAGAAGTGAAAAGTACAGTGACTTACTTTCCCAGGTATCCAGGCAGAGCCTGCAAGCTGGGGTGGCAGAGGGCAATCAGTTAGTAACACCTGCAGAAGGCAGATTGGTCTAAGACCTTTATCTTGAGCTCACCTCTGGGCCAAAGTTCCAGAGCTGAATTTTATGTCTGAGATGAGGAGATTGCTAAAAGCAGAGGGGCTTATTTGGGATAAGAAAGTCTCCTAGGCAGTAACGCATTCGAGCACCCTGGTAAAGAAGTGTGGTTAAGCACAGGGAACGCCTGCGCTGCCTCTCCCCAGCATGGTGGCACCTCTGTGGAATGGATACAACATATAATTTTCCTCATGCTTGAAATGACCAGAGAAGGCAGAGCACTCCAGACAGCTAAGAGCCTGGCTACCACGCACTGGCTCTACAGCAAAGGGATGCCTGGGAAAAACAGAGTGGGAGGCCCCAGCATCCGGGAGATCGAAAGGAAAACTGCAGACAACTCAGGGTGCATAGGACTCACACAGATAATATACTGCTTAACATATGCTCCAAATGAAAAATCACAAGAGGATACAATCTACCATGAGATACAATCAAGCACCACAAATACCTCAACCCTAAGAACTTAAAATAATGAACTTTTCACAAACTGAAATAGGTATGATACAATGCAAGTGACTTTTAAAAAGCTAGAAAATAAAGAAATGGAATAATAAACAATTTTTAAAAGAAAGATTAGAAATACCTTTTAGAAACAAAAATGTCACCATTAAAATTAAAAACTCTATATATTAAAGGGCAGAGTAGGTTATTACTCACTAGATAAAATGAATCTAGAAGATACATAAGTAGTACAATAAGATAAAGAGATTAAAAACCAGAAAGAGGTTAAATGGAAGTTAGAATGAGAAGCCCAACCTACATACAAAAAAAAGGAACTCCAAAAGGACAGAAAAGGAGAGAAAGACACAACACATTACCTTTTTAAAAAAAACAGATAGGTATGGTTACGTGATTGTCTGTTTGTATTTCTCAATACTTCTATATCAATGGAAAAGTACAGAATTTAAAGCACTTTTTGTCAATGAAGAGGTCCACAATTTAAAATACTTCTATATCAATGAAAAAGTCCACAATGTAATTTAAAAAACAATTTAAAGAGTGACTGGAAAATGAAAAAGTAAAAACAGGAATGCTGCCTAATATGCTGAAAAATTCAAATTTATAAATAAAATTAAAAATTATTTAAGAGGTGTAAAGACAGTTTTACTTGGATTTTATTACTTCTGATGTTAGGCATGAATAAAGAATGTTTGTGGACCAAGACACAAGAGTCTTTAAACCAGTGTGAAAATGCTAGAGAGAATATGGTGGATGGAAAAAGGTGCTGGAGGCAAAAGAGAATAAATGAGTGGGAACAGGTGCAGAATACAGGCCTGAATTAGGGAGGCACCACCTCATCACATCAGTTTCAGCAACTTTACTGACTAGGATTACAACTTTTTACAATCACAACACACTCCTTGCATACATTTCTTGATCTGATTGCTGACTGATGTGCTCAGTCTGTAAAAACTCAGTTAGCTACCATACCATGGACCAATTTTAAACTATACAGAAATAAATGTAATTCTTGAAAGTGGATTAACTTTGGAACCCTCAACTGGTATAAGAAGGCAGTTTTCTTCTAACTCTCATTATGTTATATTGATCTTAATTGCAGGTTTACTTACAAGTTCCATACATCTTCAATATCCTGAAGAACAAAATTAGAAAGGCTTAAGAAAAGGCTGTCAAATAAAAGGCATGTGCCCAAATAGGAAACACACATATTATAGACTAGATAAATTATTAGGAAAAAATTCTGGACTGTATCTTAGAAAGGCAAGATAAACAGGAGTAGTTCCAGACAATTCAAGGTTAAGTCTTAAGGAATTCCTTTCACAATTTAATAAAAGGCACAAACACTTTCACAGATTCAATGTTTCACTGTTCCTATATCAAGGTTACTACCGCTTTTCAAGAGATGTTTCTCCAAAAAGTAAATTCATGGTAATCCTGGTGTTGCATCAAAAATCTTGTTTTGAGTCAACAGAACAGAAAGTTTTAGAAACATTTTAAATTTTGTGGGAAGTAACCATAAACTCCCCTGAGAAATGGACAATCTTTTGCATCAACTCAAATAATGTTTCATAATGTACACTGTTTTATTTTCAAGAAAAAGAGAAAGTTTGCAAGAAACATTGTATTTATTCTAAAAATGCATAATGATTTTTTTATAAAGATTTACAAAGCTTTCAATTACTTAAAAGTCATTCTCTATAGAATTCTTAAAACAGCACAGATCTTTACTAGACTAATCCCACTGAAAAGACTGTTAACAGAAATCCAAGTCCCACAAGGAAATTATGGTGGGATCAGAAACTAGTAATTAAAGTTGATTTTATACTTCTTGAAGTCTTCACTATATATTCGCCCTTGCTAGGAAAAATCAACAGAAAGATTTAATGTCTATGACCATAAATGGATAAAACTGTAAGGAGGGCTGGGCTGATCCCAGAGAGTCTCTGAAGCATTTATAATAGCTTATATTTGTTAAGAACCTACACACACCTGTACTATTCTAAGTACTTCAGATGCCTTAGCTTACTTTATCCCTATCCCTGTAGAGTAGATACATTCATTATCTGGCATTTATAGAAAAGAAAACTGAAGGTTATAGAATTTGGACAACTTGTCCAAGGTCTCATGGGAAATATTTTACCTCCAGAGTTCTAGGTCAATTGCCTTTTCCTATCTGGAGAGTGTCCCCAGAGAGCTAAACAAATCTTGAAGAGATAAAATTCCGTACACATGGAAAATATGAGAATATGAATGTAAGAAGAGTTTGTATATATAGTAAAATCTCTTCTAAATTGTAAGTTTCTACACAGCACAGAGCTTATAGCCAATCAGGATTAAATAGTTAGCTCAGAAATACATGAAGGAAATAAAGACTTATAATCACAGTAATACTGAGAGGCATGCTACCTCCACCTCCACCCCACAAGATCAACACCGAAGTCCCCAATATTGATGCTTACCTCCCCTACCTAGTATCTATTATTATTCTTTTTCTTCCCCATTTGCCATTATAAGGGATTATTTTTATGTATATATTTTATTTCCCTAAGAAGATTGTAAATTATCTTAAAGATTTGGTAAAGCTAAAGCATAACTTGACACCAAAAGCACAGAACTCACTTCACAAACGTCACCAGTGATAATCCTCACCACATAAGTACAGGCAAGACAATAAAGAACAGACTGCTGAAGAGCTTCTGGGCACTCTGCGGGCTCCTGAAAGCAAAGGTTACCCACAAAATCACATCATCCTGTGTGACAATATATAGTTGTGTAAATATATTAATTAAAGGCCTGGTTGTATCACTGTATGCATTTTAAGAAAGCAATAAAATAACATGTGAAGTAGCAACGCGACAATGCTGTTAAAAACAAGGCACCCAGAATATACAAATATAAAAATCACACTTCACTCTACCACTTAATTTACCAAAAGTCACAGTATTTTTCTGATCATGCAACAAGAATTCAGTCCCTCAAATTAATTTAACTTTTAGAATTATGTCAGAAATAATATAGTAGAGCTTTCAGTTACTCTAACCAGCAAGATATAAAAAAAGATAAATGGGGAAAAATTGAGCCAAAATTCACTCAAATTACCCAAGGCACAAGGAAAAATCAATTTTTCCTATTAAAGGAGTACTAGTCAAATGTTCAATAATTTACCCATTCATTTAACCACCATTTTTGAAAAGGCTGCCCACATGCCATCTCAACAAGTGAGAAACAAGTCAGACAAGTTTCATGCTCTGATGCAGCCAACCTCATCAAGAGAGGCAACAGACAATAAAAAGGTAAATGCACAAGATGATTTCAATATGGTGTAATTAAGAAGGGAGAGGAAGGAAGACTAAATTTAGACTGGATGATCAGGAAAATCATCAATGAAGAGGAGGCAGATAAAAGTCTTATTCTTTCACATTATGACCAGTAAAATACCATGGGTTCAATATGAAGGGCCAGAAATTGGTGATTTTAGTGTTACCATGATAGTCACATAGATCATGAAGGACTGGAGAATATAAAATTACAATCATTATGCATTCCCTAAAGTTATACATGACATATCAATGAAGATCCCTAGAAGTGGGGTGCTGTTGTAACAAATACCTAAAAATGTAGAAATGGCTTTGGCGTTGGGCAATGGGCACAGACTGAAAGAATTCTGAAGAGCGTGACAGAAAAAGCCTAGACTGCCTCGACACACTGTTAGAAGAAATACGATGTTAACATCTCTCCCAGTGAGGGCTCAGAAGGAATGGAATAAGCATGGCAGAGAAAACATGCAGCATCTTAGAAAACATCTAAATTTATCATGAACAGACTACTGATAGACACATGAACTTTAAACGTGCTTCTGGTGAAGACTTGGATGCAAAGGTGGAGCATGTTAATAGAAACTAGACGCAGGGGGATCTTTGTTGTACAGAGGCAGAAAGCTAAGCCGAATTATGTCCAGCAGTGAGGTGGAAAGTAGACTTTCTAAGCTATGAACTTGAATATTTAGATGAGAAAATTTTCAAGCAAAGTATTAAAGGTGTGGCCTGTTTCTTTCTTGCCGGTTACAGTAAAATGGGAGAGGAAAAAGGTATATTAGGAGAATACGAAATGAAATAATGCTTTCAGATCACTATAATTCTACAGGCGAGAAACAGGCTGATGAAACCACACAGTTGCAAATGTGTGCTATCTTTCATTAGAAAAGAAGGATGACTCCAAGGGCGGAGTCCAGTGCCCAAAAGGTAGAACAGGGTGTCACAGAAGACTATTCCCAGGCCCTGAAACTTAATGCAGTTTTGAAACTACTCAAGACTAAAGACTCCTTTATTCCTTCCCATTTAATGATAACCTATGCCTGTGTCACCATTATATTCTGGGAGCAGATAATTTGTTTTGTAGTCTCACAGGTCCACAAATAGAGAGGAATTTTGTTCTGGTATGGATTATACTCAGAATCTTACAAATTCCTGAGTCAGATTATGAGCTTTGGATGAGATTTTGGAATGTGAGTCATTGCTGCAATGGGTTGAGACTTTTGGAGATTTTAAGAAGGGGTGAATGCATTGTGATGCAGGATAGACATGAATCTTTGCGAGTCAAAAGGCATACTGTTATAGGTAAAACAAAAGTCCCCGCAAAATACATATGTCCCAGTCCCTGGAACCTGCAAATACATTACCTTACATGGCAAAAAGGAACTTTGCAGATGTAATAAAATTAAAGATCTTGAGACGGGGCTGTTATGTGGATCATGTGGGTGGGCCCAATGTAACCACATGGGTCCTTATAAATTAAAAAGGGAGGCAGGAAAGAGACACCATCAGCCATTTCTGGCTTTGAAGATGGAGAAGGTAGCATGAACCAATGAAAATAGGTGGCCTCTACACAAAGATTGAAAAAGGCAAGGGAATGGATTCTTCCTGAGAACTTCCCCTGACTTTAGCCCAGTGGAAACCTTTTATCGACTTCTGACCTCTAGAACTATATGACAATAAATTATGCATTGTTTTAAGCAACTAAGTTTATGGTAATAAGCATTCATTTTAAAATTATTTTTGCCCTATTTATGTTAAGAATAGCATTTAACAAGTTATGACAGAAAGCAGCCTAAGCACCATAAGCTGACCTTAGTTCTTAAGGCTCAAATGACATCTGGGATCTGAACTTCACCAATGTCAAACTCTGAGTAGTCACACATTGGGTAACTGCATACCAGAACATGTGACCAAGAAATATGTGACCTAGAAATGTAACCAATACACTCAGGTCTTCCCACACAAATGTGCTGTATCTAAAATTTTCCAAGGCAGTGAGAAATGCGTAACAAAACAAAAAACAACATTGTGGCTGGATACTTAATTTTTGTTTAATTATAGCAATCGTTTTCTGGTATAAATAACATCTGCTAAATTCTATAAGACAGGCATTATATTTCCTATAATTGACAAATTTAACAAGACTCATACTCTTTATTTATGATAAAAAGAGGCCAGAAATAAAGATAGGAAAATGAGATCTACCTTTACAAAAAAATGTTTTTAAGAAATAACACCGTAACTGTAACATAGCAAACTCTCATCCAACATTATCCATTGTCATTTTCTCAACTCTAACTTACCAAATAATATAAGGACTATGAAAAGCTCCTATAACTATGAAAAAAATTCTTAAACCAATTTGATTTTAGATGCCATGTATCTATCTCGGTCATTACACACTTTTATTATTCTTTTTGTTGTTGTTTACACTGTTTGGATGGGTATTTACTCCCATTGACACTGACAATGGCAGAGTACAAGGTTTATATTTTACCAAGATAATAATTTTACGCATGACAAAGTAGAAAGGCTGTTAGGAATACAAAGATAACTTACAAAGATTCTGCCCGTGAAGTGCTCACAGCAATAGGAAAACAGGCAGGACATAAAGATGTAACAATAGCAACCAAGTGCAAATATGCTTTAACATATGCCAACTGTTTCTGTTTGGAACAGAAGGGTGTCCTGAGAAAAGAGTATAAGGCTAGAGGGAAGCCAGGTCTAAAAGAAACATTTTATTCTGTAGGAAATGGATAAGTCAACAAAGGTTTTTGAGCAAGGAAACAGCGTGATACCTACGGTAGAAAGTATAGGCTAGAGGGAAAGAGGAGGAGGAGGAAAGCCTGCTGGAAACTAAACTGCCAGACGCAGAAGACTAACTATTCAAAGCACACTTTTATACCACCTGTGGCTTCTAGTAAGGTAACTGCTAATACAAGGCAGACCAGTGAGGGAGAAGCACTACAATTCATGTTGAAATATCAGGGCCATATATCCAAGGAAATGGGCTTTTTGACTTTAAGATCCTGAGCCAATTTTATGGAAATAGCTAAAGCAATTCAAAATCAAGAGTCCTGCAATGCCAAAATTTCTCAACTAGGGAAGTCACAGGGTAAGTTCAAAGGGAGTAAAGAAGATTAATGATGTAACATCCCAAATAGCTGGCTGGTTGGTGGTAGCAATAGAAAAATATCCACCAAACAGAAGAGATCCAATCTCTCACCTCATTTTTATCCAAACCTGTAATACTTAAACCAAGCTAAAAAAGGAAATTAAGGTGTGGATTTTTGTTTGTGGGGATGGGTGGAATGGAAGAAAGAATAGTGAGGTGGAGTAAAGGAGAATAAAGCTCAAAGCTTTGGAGTGAAATGATTTAGGAACAATTCATGAAAACTTTGCTTATATAATCTAACCTCTTATATCTTCAAAATACATAATAAAATAATATTGAGCAAGTACAAGTAGTATACTCTAGTCTTACTAAAATACAACCTAAGCCTAATGATACTGCCCTTAAAAGGGTGATAAATTAAAACATTCTCAAAGATAAAACAATAAAAGATATTTCCCCCTGCAACAATTAAACACATATAATAGAGAACTTTCATTAATACTTATTTTGTTAAAATAAATTTCTCCATTTAGGATTATTATTCTAATATTAAAGCCTGAAAACTAAACCTAAATAACTTAAAACACCCAAACCCTGATCTAATTTTCTTAGGGTCAATGATTAGGCTAGGCCCTCTTAAGGCCTAATTCACTACTCCTAAAAAAGATAGTGAAATCTCTCTGATTTAAATCATATAGATGCTCAGTACCAAAATCTTTACTAATAATGTGAAAGTGTTATACCTGAATCTCTCAGCCCAGATGTCTAAAAATACATGTTTTAAGAAAAAAACAAATGCAATATAATTAAAATTATTTAATAGACTGTCCTAAATGTACTTTAGAGACTTATGTCTTAAATGGAAAAAAATCATTTGATGAGAAAAACAAAATAATTAATGAGGAAGAAGACCTGATGTAAATGGCCAGGACACTCATGATAGGTTACCTAGAAACCATTTTACATTTCCAGTTGATTCAGTTGCCATGTTTTAGACAGAATCACTTCATTGAGCTGCTTACACATACACTTTAAACATCCAAAAAGGGAACCAAAGGTCACAATTCACTGCTAAAGTCACATTAGGGGGGAAAAAACGTTTTCAAACATTCAAAGAATTAAGATTTATGAAATAAGTAAGCCAGCATTCTGTTTATACGAACTAGGGTCCTATGAAAGTCTTGGCAAAAGGGTAACATGAGGAGGAAGACAGAAGAAGCGTGCAGGACCAACAAGACAGAGATGGGACAGGATTCCCACAGAGGGAAGAGAGGTAGGGATAAGCCAAAGACCACAGCTAGAAAAGACACCTCAAGGAATTTAGTTACCTAAAGATTTTTAAAAATCATTTTGAAATTTTTCTAAGAATTCCATAATTTCTTCTGAAAATCAGGACTCTGATATACCTTTCTTATAACTTACTGTAGATGGCTACAGAGATTCAACTTTTGGTTCTATATTACACATCCAACTATACGTAATCGTTAATCTAGAACAGTGGTTCTCAACCGAGGTTAAATTTTGCCCCCAGAGGGTGTTGGGCAATATCCAGAGACATTTTTGAGGGTCACAGATTGGGGGGCTGTTACTAGTATCTAACGGGTGGAGGCTGAAGACACTGCTGGACCTATTATCATGCACAAGACAGGCTGCATAACAAAGAATTATTCAGCCCAAAATGCCATCTGTTCTAAGGTTAAGAAATACTGATTTCTTCTAGATATAAACAATGGCCTGTTCCTGGACCTTTACCCTAGTCCATCTGTCTCTCTAATAGCTATCTAATTAAAGGATAAAACACCACCACCAGAAGATTCATTTTTCAATTGCTTTAAACATGGTGGATGGCTGGCTCAAACTAAGAGTCACACAGAAATACACGGAAAAAATAGAGCAGGAGTGCAAAAACTACAGGAAAAGTTTTTAATCCTTCTTTTATCTCATACTTGTCTCAAGCACATTTAATTCACAAAAGGAGTGGTATCTACATGGTTTGACATCAAGTTGTGTGTTTCTTCTATGTGCAATATGTTAAAAATACACTGAGCTCCTCAAAATACAATATTTTCTTATTAATGTAAAAACTAAGGCAAACAGTATTAACTGAGAAAGATTTATATTGGGGACAGGCGGGTGAAGAAAGCCACCCAGGTCTTTAAAATGCAAAGTTATTTCACAGTTTACTTGCAAAATGACTCAGATCATTATTACTTTTAGTCATGCCAAGTTTGCTGCTTCTAAGCCTACTAGTAATGGAGAAAAAAAAACCCACCATTTTTTCTGCAGTCATTAAGCCAATGAAACAGAAGCTTACTGAAAACAGGCTTTGTGCAATATTTCTCTTTTATTATAATTGCTATAAAAATAAAAGCAATCGCTGCAAATGCCAATGAAGATTCTGAGAAATCTTTCATCTACCTAAATACCTATAGAGTGTGGGAGGAAAACATACAAACAAAAGAAAGCCCTAACTCAGGGACCTAAAAATCCTAAACTGTGAATATTTTCCTAATGTTTCCCTCAGTCAAAACCCTGGTTTACTCTTTTTATTTTCTTCCCCTTCAAACAACTGGGAAAGACCTCCACCACAGCGTTTCACGAGAAGAACAGTACTAAGAACAAATAAAAGCCTAGCGTGTACCTAGCAAATCTCATTCATCAGAAACCGTAGCAGCGGAGAGAGAATCCTGTTGTCTGGCAGGACCCTTTCGCTCCTTTCACAGCGGTTTTCACCACGCGAGTATCTACTACTGGAGCAAACCTTTCCATCCAACTTGGGTGATTTCCATGCCCCCACAATAATAAAATTCAAGCATCCAGAGCAGCCTATTTCCTTGTGCAGGGTAAATATAATTAGTGCTCCTTTTAACACTTAGTGAGTCGCCATAGGAAGTTAACAGGAAAAACACTTCAACCCCACAGAGGCCCACAAAAGGTGCAATGGTTTCACCAAACGTGGCCCATCCGAAATACACCACCTCGTAGGACGGGTTTTCCGGGGGAGGAGGGGACGGGGGTATTTTCTTGTTGCGAATAACCCTGCGTCCTTATAAGGCTGAACTAAACTTCAAAGAAAAGGGTTTACACGCGATCTGCCACCTTAAAATTGCTCCCCGGCTCCTTGCAGGGTCACGCTAAGGCATGAGAGTGAAGTGAAGCGCTGCCCCACAGCAGGGAGTTCTCACCCGCCAGGGCGGAGGGAGGAAGGGGACCCGGGAGAGGAGGACCCGCCTCGGCTCGGCACCGCACAAGCCTAGCTCTCGCCGCTTCCACACGTTCCCTCCGGCTTTCAAAAGGCCGAGGGCCGCGCCCAGCCCCCCAGCCCGACCCCCGGCCGGCCGGCCGCCCTCACCGAGCAGCAGCAGCTTGACCTCGCGCGCCGCCTTCTCGCCATCCTCGCGGAGGTTTCGGTCGATCATCTTACTCCGCTCCACCGCCGCCTTGTCCTCGGCGCTCAGCGTGCAGCCCATGGTGCCTAGAGCGAGAGCTCGCTGCCGCTCCCTGCGCGCCCGGAGTGCTGTCTCGAAGCACAGGTGAATTCCTTCTCTCTCCAAGCGGGCGCTCGACTACCTCGCGCCGTCGGCCCACTACCCCCACCACTTCCTAAAAGGAGTGAGGGAACGCGGTCTGCAGAGGAGCGAGCAGCACCGCGCGGCTACTCCCCACAACCGGGCGCCGCTCAGCGCCCCCGAGTCCCGAGTTTGGGGCTTGGAAGCTCCGGGTACCGCGGCTACCGCCCTCCCGCCCGTGGCCGCGCCGCAGCCTCACGAAGCCCAGCCGAGCTCGGCCTCCGCGCGCCGCCGCGGCCCCGCCCCTGCCCGCCCCTCCCGCCACCCCGCGACCACTCCCAGAGCGCGCGCCCGCGCACGTGCCCTCGGACAGCGCCCCCTCAGAGGGGCGCGCGCCCGCGGCTTCCCCGACCCCGGCGCCGCGCGGTCCCCGAGGGCCCGGCGCGCCCCCTGGCAGCGCCCCCGGAGCGCGGAACTGCCCTGCGGGGCTGTGGCCGCCCGGCCCCGGCGCTCCCGTACCGCGCTCCCTGTCAGGGAGTGGGGTAATTTCTTTCCGTTTACTCACACCCAGGGATCTGTGCGTACCTGCCCCTTCGGGTGGGGGTGGGAGAGCTGCCAAAGTTGGAAGCCGAGAAAAGCCGGTCCTGGGCGTTTGAGCATGCCCAGCGCCGGCAGCACGCAAGGGTTTGCAAAATGTAAACCCCCGTAGGCTGGCGTTCAGGGCCGTGGGAAACAGAGGGAGCCGGGAAGGGCATGGAACTGTGGTGAAACCAGAGATGGGGACAGTGGAGAACCGAAAAGTCACGGGAGGGGAACAAGAGTGGGCACCAAGCTCAATTTTCTTCCTTCCTTCCGTTTCTCTTTCCTTACTTCTAGCCTTCCCTCCCTCGCATCCATTCTCACGCTTCTTTTCACAAGCAGAACACATTTTGAAGGATTTCCTCATAACCTGAAAAAATGTGAGACAGAGAATCAAGAGGTATATTTTTAAATGACAACATCAATAAAACACACCCACACAAATCTCCACACTATAACAGATCTCTTCTTCATGTAAGCTTTCATGCCAAGTTTTGAGCCAATATTTATGACCATATTAGTAACTTCTGTGCCACCAGGCATGTCATTCCTTTTCGCAGGCCTTAACTGCTTTGTTCATAAGATGAGTTGATCTATGGAGCTATGGCTCTATCCTTCCAGCTCTAACTGGTCTGGGGGAAATGAATTCCCAGGGCCTGCAGAGGCATCTCATCCAGCACTGAATGAATGAGCAGGGGCTTAAGGTCTGGTCCAGGGTGGGAAAACTGCAGCCTTCGGGCCACATGTGGCCTTCTGGATTCTTGAGTACAGCCTTTTGATTGAATCCAATTTTTACAGAGTGAATGCTTTTAATAAAGGGATTTGTTCTGTGAAGACTCTGGTGTCTCCTTGTCAGTTGCACGACACCTTTCCCCTACAGACAACACAGGAAAAGTTGACTGATTAGAAGATGGGATGGGCTAGTAGCACAGAAGAACATCTTCCTTGATGGTTATAATTTAGGGTTGCTCTTTGATTTCCATCTGGAAGTCTTATTTAACCGAGCTTGAGTTTTTTAAGGTGATGCTGAGCTGATGATACAGGCAGAATTGCTTTAGAATAGGTCACTTAGACCAGGCCTGTGAGCTAGCAGAGACTGGCGATTCCCTCCTTATGTGGCATGCCCTTTCCTGTTCTCCTGCAAGAGTCAAACTTGCAGGACTCAAGAGATGCAATTTTAAGATCCGACTCAACTTTTTCTATAATCTTTTGTAGTATGACAACAAAAAGAAACAATTCTTAAATGTACTTTATCACCTTCTACCCTCTTTGTAATTGTTGGGCCTCTAAATGTTAATACAGACCAGGAACTCTGGAATTAACAAAATCAAATTTCAACAAGTATTTGTGTATTAGCCATTTTGAATTATCTGTTCTTCTGAGTCTTTCCTATTAAGTTCAGGCCAGATAGAGTGTGGGACCCACAGCTTCAGCAAAAAAGGAGACAATCATAGCTGAATACTGCTAGAAATGACTACAAAACTTGTGTTTTGGCAAAATGAAGGTGTAACAGAATTATACACATTACCTTTCTCATTTGAAAGGTTTGTCAAGTAGATGAAGAGTTAAAATGTAATACAAACAAAAAATAAGACCTACAGATTAGCTTTACATGAAGCAAAACTTCTAAAGGGATGCAGAGTAATGAAGTGATCAGTATGGGGGAAATTCTAAGAGAAGAAAGTTTTGACAAAACATTTGAAGGAAGCGATGACATGATATTGGTGGAGAGTTTCAAGGAGTATGTATTAGTTAGATCAGGCTGCCATAATAAAATACCACAAACTGAGTGGCTTAAACAACAGGAATATATTTCTCACAGTTCTGGAGGCTGATAAGTCTAAGAATAAGGTGCCAGCTGATTCAGTTCCCCAATAAGGGCTCCCTTCCTGGCTTACGGATGGCCACCTTTTTGTTATGTCCTTACATGACAGACAGAGAGAGAGAGAGAGAGAGAGAAAGCACTCTGGTCGCTTTTCCTCTCCTTACAAGGTCACTAATCCTACCATAAGGGACCTTCTCTCAGGACCTCATCTAAACCTAATTACCTCCCAAAAGCCCTACCTCCATATATTATCATTTTAGGGGTTAGGGCTTCAACATAGGGATTTTGGGGACACACAAAAGTTCAGGCCATAAATAGGGTATGTATATTTTTTTTTAGAAGAATAACCAGCTAAAGGGTTAATATGCGAAATATATGTAAGAGAAAGCAATTGTTTTATAATTGAAATGTAGTTTGGCTGTGATGAATGATAGGTTGTGTGGGACAAAGTTGGAAAACTTAAATCTTCAGCTTTAAAGCTTTAAAGATTAAGCTGAAGAGTTGAACTTGATGCAATGGGCACAAAGTTTCCCTTTCATTCTCCTGAGTTGGGTAATAGATGTTAAAAAAAAAAAATCTCTTGCCACCATATGGGAAACAATTGAGTTACCAGTAAGTGGATTGTGCTAGTAATCCCCATATGAGGTGGTGAGAGTCACTCAAACTAATAACTTACATAATTATGATGTTGCAAAATATGATTCAACAATCTTGTCAAGGAGGTGGAGCAGATATTATTAACTCATCTGTTTTACAGAGAGTGAAATTGAAATTACAGAGTTTGTTAAAGCATTCTACTTCAGAGGACTGTTTTCTTTTCTCAACATCATATGTTTGTTTTTACAACTTTATTGAAATAAAATCACATACTGTCAAATTTACCTATTTAAAGTATACAATTCAATGGCTTTTAGTATATTCGCCAAGTTGTGCAACCATGACCACAATCAACTGTAGAACATTTGCATTTCCCCAGAAAGAAACCCTGCATTCCTTAGCCATTCTTCCCAATCTTTCATCTCCCCTCTCAGGTCCTAGACAACCACTAATCTAATTTCTATATCTTTAGATTTGCCTATTCTAGACATTTTATATAAAAGTAACCATATAGTAGGTAGTCTTTTGTGACTAACTTCTTTCATAAACATAAAGTTTTCAAGATTCATCCATATTGCATGTACCAGTACTTCTTATTGCTGAATCATACTGAGCATTATATGTTAAGAGAGTTAGAAACATATGTTAAGAGATAAATTAGAACACATTCAGCTGAGAATGTCAGGTTTTAAAGTAGCTCCAAACTATGTCATAAGGAATAATTGAAGAAACTGGGGATATTTAATGCAGGAATGAGAAAATACAAAGTGACACAATAGCTTTTTCCAAATGAGTGAAGAGATGTCATAAATCAAAAGGAATAGACCTTTTCTGTTCGGCTTCAAGGTGGTATTGAAAGAAAGCTATAGCAAACAAAATTGTACCTTAATTTGAAAAAGAATGGTGTGCAATTCCCAAAAAAGGAAATAGGCAACCTCAGAAACTCATTCATATCTAAGATGTAAAAATATAGACTGGATGATTTCATATTGGGCACGATCTAGAGCTAGATGAACTTTTAGGAGCCCTTTTTCTCTGGTTTAAACGTGTCCTCCAAGATCATGTGTGGGGAACTTAATCATCAAAGCAATAGTATTGAGAGGTAGGACCCTTATGAGCTGATTATGAGGGCTCTGCTCTCATGAATAGAATAATGCCCTTATCTTTGGAGGGGAATAAGTTACTGACAAAGGGATGAGTTCAGCTCCCTTCCCCCACCCCCCTCCTGCCTTCTACCTTCTACCTTGGATGATGCAGCAAGAAGGCCCTCTCCAGATGCCAGCCCCTGGACCCTGGACTTCCCAGCCTCCAGAACTATAAGAAATAAATCTCTTTTCTTTATAAATTACCCAGTCTCAGGTATTCTGGTATACCAGCACAAAACAGACTAAGACACTTTGAGATCCTACACTTTTCAGAAGTCAACTGGGATTAGTATCAGAACTAAGATTAAAACTTAGATCTCTTTCTTGCCTCCAGCACTTTCCCTACCCATCCTGTCATCAGACAAATAACAAAAAGTGGGAGAATTTATCTGAGATATGTTGTTTTGGTGTGTTAATGGATTAGTGTAAAGGAGAAACCATAGAAGAAGACATAGTAAGGACAACCTGACACGTGTGTGTGTATGTGTGTGTAAAGAGAGAGAGAAAGAGAGAAAAGGAGAGAGAGAGAAAGAGAGAGAGGAGAGAGATATAAGAAAAGAGATATCAGAATATGATGTGTATCTGTGGCTAGCTATGTTGGGAGCAGATGTGGCAGGTGGAAACCTCTCCATTGTTTGCCTTATTTTTGCTTTCCAAACAAGTGCAAAGAGTTGGGTTTGGGTAGAGGCTAGAAATATTTAAGAAGAGAGCGGGGTTAATGTGGCATCTGTACTCTTCCCTGGTTAGAGATAAAAAAGATCCAAACCAAGACTATTTTCATCACACATGTTGTGAGATTCTGGGCAAAGTTTGAAAAACAAAAGTCCATTGCATTGTTACTGAGAAACTTAGGAGACAAGCAGAATTCTTTGAGTATGCAGGTTACAACATTGTGGTACAGAGATAATGCAGTGGCCATTGTCTCTGCAAGGAATATACCTCCACTAGGGCACCAGGGCACTGACAAACTAAAAATGTCTAGAGACAGCACTTTGGGTTTGGACATTGTCATTCTCCTGATGAGCACTTCACCATTAGCAATGCTTAGTCTCCCTTGAGTAGCTTCATGGACAGTCAACATGACAAAAGAGAACTGAAAAAGAAGAGAGAAAACATGGAAGATATTAGGCAGTGAATTCAACCAACAGACTGGTTTGGGAGCACATGTAAATATGATACCACCTTTGTGGACTTTCAGAAATATTTGGGGAACACTTTTAGGGGACTTAACTTTCTGCTAAAGATGGAAGTCATATTGATGAGACTAAAGAGCATCAAAGACTGCAAGAAAAGGAAGGAGATGTTGAAGAAAAAAGGGCTCTGTTTAATTCCAAATGCATCCAAAAAGAATCCTCAGGGTCAAATATAAAGAAAAAGAGGGTTGGCAATAGTGATATGGTAGAAGAAGCTCTAAGCCAGTAATCAGGTAACCTTAGAGCAATTCAAAATTCTGACTTCAACTGCATATCTGTCTTTGAAAGTCCCCTGACTTCTTTAAATTCCAGTATCCTTATCTATAAAAATGAATGTGTTGAATTAGATTAGCTGCAAAGTCTTAATTATTTTGAATTTCCCTGAGTCTATCATTTCAACAGGAAGAAATGATTGGTGAATATACCAAAATACTTTATGTACTCTCAAGAATGGAAGCCTTACCATGTGGAATTAAGGAGTAAGTGAACTCTGAGAATGCAGAGCTGAATGAGGAGCATCTTTCAAGAATTTTAACCATGGAGAGTGGTAGACATATGGGATGGTAGATGGAGGGGTGGGTTTGGAATTTGTTGTTTCCTTTTAAGTTGTGACTCTTCTTCTCAAGTATTATTCAGGGGGAGAAAAGGAGATTGTTATGGTACAAAGGAAAAACCATGGCTACCCAACTTTCTGACCTCCCCCTGTGATCTTTCCATCCCTGTTTTCCTTTCTCTGTTTCCTCATCACCATCAATTCTTCAATTCCATAGAGACCTTCTGTCTATTGACCACATGCCTTCTCCCTCTCCCTCATTCCCTGTCATGTGCTCGTTTCTTTCTTTATGCAACTTATGTCCCATCTTCCATCAGGATAATTATTCCTTTGATAATTAGTCCACTGTATTCACAAAGAATAACCTCAAATCTTTTTTAATCTACTCTTTGCCTATCTGTGTCTATATCTGTACAGCTGGGCTTGAGCAGAGGAAAACACAGTGATGAACAACTCCACCTTTCCATTTGCTAAGGCCAAAAACTTTGAGTCATCTTAGATTCCTTCCTTTCCCTCAAACCTTATGTATTTGATCTGTTAGGAAATCCTGTTAACTCTGCCTTCACATACATCCAAGACTTGGCCAAATATCACCATCTCTACTGATATACACTAGTTTGAGATATCTAAGATATTAAGTTGCCTTCTTTTAGGTCGCCGTGTTTCCACTTTATCCCTTACTATTTTCTACCTAGTAGCCAGTGTCATCCTTTTAAAATGTCAGTCAGAACTATCTGTTCACTTTCTACCTCTCTTAGAGAAAAATTCCATCTAAAGTTCTTGTGATGACATACAAGGACTTACCTGATTTATCATGTCCACTCTTCACTCCTCACAGTGTTTTCTACCATTCTCCTTGCTCTCTGTGATTCAGCCTCACTGACCTTCAGGCTGTTCCTTGACCTTGCCAAACACACTCTGTCATTGAGCCTCTGCATTTATGTTCCCCCTGCCTGGAACACTCTCAAGCCAGATATCTGCTTGACTCCTTTATTTCCTTCAAATCTCTGTTCAAATGTCACCTTATCAGAGAGATACAGTCCCTAAGTACCCAACAATCACTCTTTATTCCCTTACTATGCACTGTAATTTCTTTGCAACTCTTACCATATAGCATATATATTTTTGTGATTATTTGTATACTACCTGTCATCTCTCACTTGATTATAAATTCAGAAGGGAAGAGACTTTGTTTCTTTTGTTTACTGTTTTATGCCCAATACCTAGAAGAGTAGTATCCATAGTAAATGAATAAAATGACTTAGAGTATAAATCTAGTCTTCTAAATCCATTAATCAGTTCATTCAAGAATATTAACTGAAAACCTATCATGAGCCAGGTACTACTGTTCTTAGCACTAGGGGGGGAATAAGGTGGTCAATAAGACAGATTACGTTGATGTGGAGATGGCAGCAGTGGTACAAGAGAGACACTAAATAAATATGTAAGTAGATCAATTCAATGGCATATAATAAAAACAGTAGGAAGTGCTATGAAGATACAAAACAGATTGTTTTACAAGAGAATACACCACTTCAGGATTTCTGAGTGGCAGAGGTCAAGACAGAATTAAACATGCACGAGGTTTATTGGAAGAAGTGCCTGTGTAATGCTAAAGGAGAAAAGGAGCAGGAGTGGTTGGGGAGAGCCTTTAAACGGGATGCAGCTGTCACACCTCGGGGAGGAAAGAGGGACGGAAGAAGTTTGGAGTAGGAAGGGCCTCAGCCTATGGTGCAGCTCTAAGAAAGTCTTGGCCTGGTGGCAAGACCTCTGTCCCCACCCCCATCCCAAGTAAATATTGCTGATTCTAGGAGTCCCACTTTTGGCAAAAATGGCACAATGGCTTGGGTCTGGTGCCCCTGCATTGCTAAGTCATGGGCTTGGGGCAGCCTCGGAAGAATGAGGCCTCAGGCCTGGGTGTGAACACTGCACTGGATCCAAAGATGGGCAGCTGGAGCCTGTCCACCAACTACACTCCCTTACAGGGTCCCTTCAATGATGTAACCCCGTGGCCACAACAGGGAGTTGCTCTGAGGGAAGAATTAGGTACTTTCAACTCAGCGTCCAGGGTGTTTACCCTAATGAGGTGACACTTTTGAGCTGAAAACCAGATGACAAGAAGGAACCATAGCTGGGGGAAGAGAATTTCAGTCTCTCTCATTTGCAAGTGCAAGTGCAAAGCCCCTAGGGTAAAACAGAAGTTGGCCTGACCGAGGAACTCAGAGCTTAATCTGACTGAAGTGTGACAGTGGAGATGAGAGAGGTAGGAGATCAGAGAGGTGAGGGCTGCAAGGTAGGCAGGGGCCAGATCCTGTAGAGCTGTGCAGGCCATTCTAAGGTGATGGGAATTTATTTTAAGTTCACTCAAAATTGAAATTTATAAGCTTCAGTTTCTTCTTTAAAACTATAGGTATCAGAATTGTTGTGATGATTAAGTAACATAATGCATGACACAGTTCCTGGTGCATCATGTGCTTTTCATTATAGTACATTTTTTTCTTTCTGCTTCACAGCAGGGCATAGTGGCATGCACCTGTAGTCCCAGGTACTCAGAACGTTGAGGCAGGAGGATCTCAAGTTCCAGCCTTCATGGGCAACTTACTATCTCAAAAAAATAATAATAATGTAAAATAAAATAAAATCCAAGAGTAAGAGCAAAGTAGAGAGAAAGAGATTAAGGTGGTGGGAACAGTTGAGGGCTCTGGGGTTAAGATAAGAGGTGTGGGTCAGATCCAAAGAGGAGAGATTACTTTACAGTCAAATTCATAATCCAGTATCCATTTGTGTCTTTATGGGCAACAATAAAATTCTGTACAATTTTTTGTGATTTTTATCTGCCTTGTGTTTTCCTGGTTCTCACACTTTCTACTTTTCTTTTTGAGAATAAGCCTAAGAATGAGGTCAAGTTTCCCTTGCCCCAGTGTTTGATTGGCTTGACCAAAATTTCAAAAATACTTTTATAATAAAGGATCAAGCAAACCTTGGGCCAAGCTAGAAGCATAGACTAGCTTCTCAAGGAAAGAGCTACCTGGCTTTATTAAAGCTTGTGTGTTTATTTACTACATTGGATTAAAAAATAGCTATCTTGACACCTCCCCCTCTGTTTATGCTTCCTGCTGGCTCAGCTGTTTTTCTTTCACTGCAGCTCTTTGTTTAAGCTGTGAAGCTGACATGTGTGTCTCTTGTTCAGCTCAGCAGGAACTGCGACAGAAGGGTTGATAGAAGGCTGGGAGTAGGAGCTGGGCCAAAGGGATTCAGGGAAGCACTGAGAGCTTTTCTGTCCTAATTATTGTCAGTGGCAGTATTATTCCAAATAATGGTATTAAGGAGTTTAACATTTATTAATATCAATATCTTATTAGGCAATGCATGGATTAGGGGGCTAAAAGGGGACAATATGTTTAATTTTTAAGAAATAATCTTTTTGTAAGAGTTCAGGGTTATTGAATGGGGGGAAAACCACATGTGTGAGGCTTTAAGACTTGAAATTATCCAGATCTTCTCAATACCCAACCACATCCACATGCAAATGCTGAAAATCAGATCCTAAGTCTCCTCTGAGAAAAGTGACTTGGGCAAAATATATGTATTGTCAGCCTCTCCTGGGCCTGACCTATCCCTGCCTCCTTTATTTCCAGCTCAATAACCTAACACCCAGGAAGATATTAATACATTAAATAATTCAGTAGGCCAAAGCTTTGGACATGGAATGGGTCCCAGAACAATGACCTCCTCTAAAAAGCAGGCGTCCAGACTCCGAGATCTGCTTGCATGTCCTGTTTCTAAGCTCCTCCGCAGGAGCTTCTGTCTTCCATTTGGTGCACCTGGGCAGTTCAATGGGTTCAGTTACACTGTTTTCCACAAGCAAGCTGAGTCCATTGGCCCAGAAATTTTTAATTTATTTTGACTAGGAGGTAATGCCTAGCCCTCAAGCTTCAGCCACAGATTCAACCTCATTCTTTTATCAAGGGTCTACTTAGGATATCTGGGTTGCACAGCTATCGACAGAGTGGTGCTTTCATTCACAAAGTGCTTCTGTCGCGTTTCTAAACAGCTCTGTCTTAGTCCCACAGACTGCTATAATAAAATAACTTAGATTAGGTAATTTATAAACAACAGAAATTTATTGCTTACAGTTCTGGAGGCTGGAAAGTCTAAGATCAAGGTAGCAACCAGTCGGTGCCTGGTGAGGACCTGTTCCTCATGGATGGCACCTCCTACATGTCCTCATATGGCGGAAGGGGCAAACAACCTTCCTCCCATAAGAGACTAATCCCATTCATGAGGGCTTCACCTCTTAGTACCACTGAATTGGGGATTAAATTTCAACATATGAATTTTGGGGAGATGCAAACATTCAGACCACAGTGTGTTCCTCGGGAACTCCTGGATGAGGAAGAGCATTTAGACTGGCAGTGCACTAAGCATTTCTTGTCCTGGAAAGGAAAATTTAAGTTAATTATCCTGGATTCTATGGTAACTCTAACTTTTTGAAAAATTGCCAACCTGTTTTCCAAATTGGCTGCACTATTCCATTCTCACCATTAGTGTATGAGGCTTGATGTGGTTAGTTTTGAATTCTCAGTCACTTCTGCTCCTGAAACCAGATCAGACTTTGTGTGTCACTGAAATTTCAAAAAGTACAAAAAGCAACCAACAAGGATGCTGTGAATTGCATGTTTGACCTAGTTTTTTTTCTTTCATAATTTTAAGATTCATTTTTGTCAATTGATTCTTATAAGCAAAAGGCTGTCACCTATCATAGTGCTGGTTACAGAGCAGAAATTCAACAAATATATATTAAATGAATGGAAGAATGAATAACAGGTAAGTACAGTAGCTTCATTAAAAGCATTTCATCTAACGAAATGTCTTTTTGATTCTTGTCACTGAGGTATGCTACCACTGTTCAGCCACTGTCGTAACACTTGAAGGAAGAAAGTTTGATGCAATAACATGAGTCTAGGAGTGAAGAGACATATAGACCTTAGTTCTGCTCTGAGACTAATTCGCTTTATGACATTGGGTAAATGATTGCTCAGTTTCTGTCAAATGGTAATGACATCTGTTTTAATCACTTGACAAGCTGTTGGGTGGATCAGAGGAAATAATGCATTTATAACCCAGAGTCCACTGCTGCCTTCCTGCCCTGACATCCTGGGTGGTGAGTGCTCTAGGTCTGCGGTAACACACATTCCCTCTGGTCCATGCTGATGCAGTCCAGACATACTTAAGTTGGACACACACACTCACATCATTCAGATAATGTCCACAGAGTGGACGTATAATTCAAATTATACAAAAAACAACTAAAACTCACATATTGGATATTTTTCTTCTTAAGGGTTTTTGTGGGAGAAGGTGAAGGTGTGGGAGAGGTGGGGCACTGTACCACAGGGAGAGTTTTGCAAGTTCTTTGCTCCATGCAGCTTTGATGCACAGCGTTCCTTGCGCTCTTTGCCTCCTAGTCTCCTCCTTCCTGTCTTTTTCCTCCCTGGTCCTCTTAGGAACAAAATTCAATGCCTTTCATTTTCTAAAGTGAAGCACCCTAAGCACTCTTTTGTTCTAGGGACTCAGCTGGCCTCCGTGCCCTCAAGATCTCACTTCTCTTTCAAATGGCTTACCAAAGTGTCTTTTTTTCCCTCTTAACAAAAATAGTTCCATCCCTCAGAGAAATTCTGTTTCTATCTGTTAAGATAATACATTTTCTCATTTCATTCACATGTGAAAGTGCTTTGGAATGTTAAAGAGACTAGTGGATACCTAAGGAATTTTATATTCAACAACCCCTTTTCTGGAGGAAAAAACTTGTCTCTTTCCAGTATATTGGAGAATAGCAGTGTTCACCTAACAGCCATTTTATTTATCTTATTCTTGCTCATTCATCACAATTTACAGGACTATAGGTGGGTACATAATCCAAGCATAACCGGATTCCCTGTGAATTTGTAGTTGAAAATTAAAGAGAGATTGGTGTCTTTAGGTGGCTGGATCTGTAAAATATATCTGGGTCTGCAGGCAGCCACATTTTTATTCAAGGATAAGCAGAAGAAATCTATCTTGAGATATTAAAAATAATGCTTCAGACAAATAAAGTACAAATAGAAGAGAAGGGAGAAGAATTAACTGGTTCCAGTTCTTTCCTCAGACCTTGATGTATTTCCGGTTTCAGATACCAGGAGATGCGTTTGTATCCTTACAATAAAATCCTCTCTCCACCTTTTGCGCCCCTTAATATAGTTTGAGCTGATTTCTATTGATTGCAATCAAAAGGTTCCTCATATAAGAAATAGTTGTAAAATGAGGACTTGTTATTACTACTAAAATTGTTCTAGGCTTCCAGGAATGATACCTCTCTCTCTTTTTTTTTTCCCGAAAATGTATGCATATATTTTACCTCATTTGACTCTCAAGACAATCATGTGAAGTAGGTAGCACAGGATTTATTGTCCTCATATTATGGATGAGGAAATTGACTCTCAGAGAGATTAATTGACATGCCCTTGGTTATACAATCAGTAACTGGCAAAGCTAGAAAAAGAGGACAGAGCTTCTGAGTGCTCCCGTGACACTGTAACAACGCTGTAGAAAGGAATGTCTTCTGATGGAATTTCCAACTGAATTGTATAAAAGGCATAACTTAGAAATTGAGCAATGTTTGGATACCACTTATTATCTGTTTAAATGGAGTGAAATTGTAGTAAAATTCCAATGTAGGACATAGAAGGCAAAACCCTTAAAGATGAAACAAACAGACAAACAAATGAAAAAGACTGAACTGTACTGCTCGTACCCAAGAAAGTCATATGATTTTATTGTTAGGTGAGTAGCATAACTGGTTCAAATTCTAAAAGACTTTTTCTAGCATTACTCAATATGGTGTTTATTTTTTATTTTAATAAAATACTACAAGATATTTTCTTTTCTGTATCTGCAATTTTTTTCTGTATTAAACTTGAATTTTTTACTGTCTAGGAACCCAATAGTGGCTGAGGAACACTGGGAATGTGTAATTCATACAATACTAAAATATTAAGCATATGGTCAATACTCAGGTCAAGTACTCAAAACACTTGGAAAATCAAGACAGTCCTACTCTGTTTATTTCCTCTAATGTGAAGTGTATTATGATTCTCTGGAGACAACATCATTATAGATTCTGGCCACATGGAGTAAGTCTAAAAGGTTGGCTCTCAGAGGGTAAGGGCCTCTCTGCATTGGCCTAAGAACAATTCCATTCCACTTCTTTGCAAACCCCTCACAGAGCCTAGGTGAGTGACAACAGCATAGAAACAACATGCATTTTCTGAGGAGGGCTGCTCCAGGGTACCTCTATATAAGCTCCTTGTCTTAGGAGGTTATAGTCAAGGCATCATCTCAGAGACAGGCAAAAATGACTAATAGGCCAGAGCTTTCAGTCCCAAGGACTTATATTCTATTTTTTAAAATAACAGTATTTCATTTATCAAAAATTGTAAAAAGTGTTCTCAGAGGGGTGAAATCATCATCATATTAATATGTATTTTTTCAGAAAATTAGAAATGTCTTGGCATTTAAAAAATTTAATTTTTTTGATAGAAATCTTTACAGTATATGTTATGTGCTTTGTATAATGATTTGTATACTTTATAAACTAGTCATCCCTCTGTATACATGGGTTCCACATCCAAGGATTCAACCAACTGAGAATCAAAAATATTTAGAAGAAGGCCGGGCGCGGTGGCTCACGCCTGTAATCCTAGCTCTCTGGGAGGCCGAGGTGGGCGGATTGTTTGAGCTCAGGAGTTTGAAACCAGCCTGAGTTCGAAACCAGCCTGAGCAAGAGTGAGACCCCGTCTCTACTAAAATTGGAAAGAAATTAATTGGACAACTAAAAATATATAGAAAAAATTAGCCGGGCATGGTGGTGCATGCCTGTAGTCCCAGCTACTCGGGAGGCTGAGGCAGAAGGATCGCATCAGCCCAGGAGTTTGAGGTTGCTGTGAGCTAGGCTGACACCACGGCACTCTAGCCCGGGCAGCACAGTGAGATTCTGTCTCAAAAAAAAAAAAAAAAAAAAAAAAATATTTAGAAGAAAAAAATCCTGCATAGTTCAAAAAAGCACAACTTGGATTTGTCAGGCACTGAGTATTATGTTATATCCACACAAATAAAGTGATATGTAGTCATTTTATTAGTATTAAGTATTATAAGTAATCTACAGATGATTTGAAGTATACAGGAAGATGTATGTAAGTTAAATGCAAATATTATGCCATTTTCTATTAGGGACCTGAACATCTTTAGATTTTGGTTTCCTTGGGGGTCTTGGAATCAATCCCTTGAGGATACCAAGGGACAACTGTATGTAAAGGATAAAATATATAAGTTTATATACTTTATAAAAATCATTTTTTAAAACTTGCCCATGGCCTTCTCTAATTCTTTTAAAATTTAACATAGGAGGTACTTGGCCTTTATAACCATGATTTCCCAATAAAAGTTTCCTTTAAAGTGTTTCTCCTAGAATTGTATATACAAGTGAAAATTTAGAACCCATATAAATGTTCACTAATAAAGAATATCTCTAATATTTCACATAGTGAAATTCTAAACAATCATTCAATGAAGCTAAATATAGATCTGTATTTATTGACTACAAAGGATGATTTTACTATATTGCTAAGTCAAGGAAGTAGTTTATAAAAATATGTTTTATAAAAAACCTATATATGTGTATGTATAAAAGTGCTATTCAAATAATATAATGTCTGCCAAAGAACATAATTTAAATTTTCTGATAGTCACATTAGAAAAAATAAAAATAAATAGGTTAAATTTATTTTTAAAATATATTTTATTTAATTCATTATATCCAAAATATTAATATTCTTGTTTTAACATGTTATCCATCAAAAAATTATTAGTAAAACTTTGCATTCTTTTTTATATTATGTCTTTAAAATCTGGCATATTACATTTATAGCACATTTCAATTCAGACATTATATGTTATTTAGTTATTTGCAATAACTAAAGTAAAATGTAGTCATACTAAACAATAAACTGGTGTTTATTAGAAAAATATTTTAGGTTGCTTCAGTTTTAATTTTAGTTTTTTAAAAACTAAATAAAATAAAAATTCAGTTTCTCATTTACACTAGCCATATTTCGAGTGCTCAATTACTATATATGGATCTATCTCCATGGGAAAAAATCTGAAAATTATATAATAAAATATTAATCGAGGTTTGTCTTAATCTTTTTGTGTTGCAATAAAGAAATACCTTAGGTTAGGTTGGGTAATTTATAATGAAAAGGAGTTTATTTGGCTCGTAGTTCTGCAGGCTATACAAGAAGCATGGTGCCAGCATCTCCTTCTGGTGAGGGCCTCAGACTGCTTTTCCTCATGGTGAAGGGGAGCTAGTGTGTAGAGCTCACATGGTAAGAGAAGAATCGAGAAAGAGAAATTGCCAGGCTTTTTTCAACAATCATTTTCCTTGGGCATTAAGAGTGAAAACTCATACACTCCCGTGAGAATAGCACCATTCATGAAGGATCCAACCCCACAATCTAAACACCTCCCTTCAGGCCCCATCTGTCACACTGGGGATCAGAGTTCAATGTGAGACTTGGTAGGGCTACACAAACCATATCCAAACCACAGAAAGTTTCTTACCAGATGAGGGGATTTCATGTGCTTTTAGATTATTCTTCCTTACATATATATATTCTAAGATTTCTGTAGTTACATATACATTTCTATGTAACTTCTCAGAAAAGGAAAAAATGTGTCCCTCCAAACTTAAAATATTTATTTTTATTTTCTTCGGTTGTGCTGTTGCTCCATGTCTCTTTGGATTATTTATATTTTCTGAATTTTCTAGACAATTGAAAGTGTTGGACCAATTAGTTTGCATTAGATTGTGAAATTATCCAGTTTCACAATCCTTGACCTTTTTTGTATAAAAAATATACTGTATAAATAATCTCTTCATTTAGCTGTATACCTATTAAACAATTGTCTATCAAGTGTTATACAGGGCTAGCACTGGTCCATGTCTAGGAAAATACAAAACTGATCCAAAGAGACAATGTCCCTGTTCTTCCAGAATTTCCATCCAGATGGACATTCATGTGGATAGATACTAAGCAAGAAAACAAATAAGATGTTTTCAGGTGGTAACAAATATAGGGCTAATTAAACAGGTAAGAAGATAAAAAAGTAGTAAGCTGCGGCCACTTTAAATGGTATAGGGGAGGGGAGAACTCTCCCAGAAGGAGATGTTTGAGCTAAAATCTGAAGGTAAGAATAAGCCAGGTAGGGGTGGGAGGAAGAGCATTTCAAGCAGAAAAAGGTAAAGTGGGTACTGGAGGAACAGAATGGAAGCCAGGGGCTGAAGCATGGAGTGTGAGCAACAGTTGATGTGGAGGGCCTGTGTTTGCAGAGGTAAATAGGAACTTGATTATAGAAAAATTCAACGGGAACAATTAAAGGAGAATAAATAGAAAAGAGATACGATCTGATTCATTTTAAAAGATCCCTTTTGTCACAATTTGGAGAATAGATGAATTGGTAATGAAAGAGATTGTAATTAAGAAGTTCTTGCAATATATTAGAAAAGACAGGATGATAACTTCGGATGTGGCAATGGCAGTGCAGAGTTAGACAAGACTGATGATCAATTGGATTTCAGGGATGCTGGTGTGGAGCAGAGGAATGAACCATGATTTTTACTTTTTTTTTTTTTGATGGAGTGCCTGGCAAGGCCATTTTGTAAAACGGAAAAGCAGGGAGAGGACAGCGTTAATGGAGAGAACCACCAGCTAACTTTTGAACATTTCAACCCAAATGGCTAAGTGAAGATGTCAGATAAGCAACTGAACACATGAGTCTTCAATTCAGACTGAGAGGATAGGTCTGACCTCGGAAAGAGATTTGGGACATCGGAGCGTAGGAATGTTATCTAAAGCTACCGGAAAGAAAAGAATAACCTAGGAAGAAGACGCAGGTAACAAAGATAATGGGGGAAGACTAAATCTTGAGATCAGAAGTAGCAGGAGGACACACATCAGAGACTGAGTTTGAGGAGATAGTGAGGTAGGAGGAAAAGCCCAGAACTGTTAGGTTGAGGAATCCAGGAGGGAAGGTTTCTGGAAGAACAGCATTACCAAGTAGGTTAATCATACAGAAATTCCTACTAAAATTGGCAACTCTGAGGTAGTTGGTGCCCTTGAAAAGAAAAAAGTCAGTGGAAGGAGTTTAAGGTCAAATATGTGTAGTTTGACGGATGTACTTGAGACAGGAAGTTACAGAGAGTAAGTAAGGCAATTAAATAGAGAATTTCTGCGGGGAAGAGGAGTAAAAATGTAGGAGAGTAACTGGAAAAAATATGGGTTTAGGGGAGGGATTTTAAAAATGGAGACAGTAAAGACTATCTGGGCCGGGCGCGGTGGCTGACGCCTGTAATCCTAGCACTCTGGGAGGCCAAGGACAGATCGTTTGAGCTCAGGAATTTGAGACTAGACTGAGCAAGAGTGAGACCCTGTCTCTACTAAAAAAACAGAAAGAAATTAACTAGGCAACTAAAAATATATATAGAAAAAATTAGCCGGGCATGGTGGCACAGGCCTGTAGTCCCAGCTACTCGGAAGGCTGAGGCAGTAGGATCGCTGGAGCCCAGGAGTTTGAGGTTGCTGTGAGCAGCGATGCCATGGCACTCTAGCCCGGGCGACAGAGTGAGACTCTGTCTCAAAAAAAAAAAAAAAAAGAGTATCTGTATGCTGATGAAAATAAATTTGATGGGACAATTAGTTCCTTTGTACTAGTAGGAGTGGCAGAGGAGATGAATAGATTTGCTGCTGGGAATGTGGGGGAGTTCCCCTGTAGTAATTTTTCTCAGTGAGCAATGAGGTGGGGCGTGTATCAGTGAAGAGTTAAAGGCTGGGGAGAAGGGGAGGCAAGCACAAGGCAAGAGGAAAACCTGGGTAATAGTTAACTGGGGTTGGGGCGGGGAAGGTATATTCTCACTAGGAGCAGGGAAGGGATATTTCTGTTGTATTCTAATGTCATAATGAATGAGTTTCTTTTCAAGGCATGAAAGATGAATGTATCAAGAAATATGACTGACATATTTTTAAAGGTTCAGGAAAATAAGGCCTCATGTTAACTTTAGAATTAGCTTTCTAATAATTGTTAGAATCCAATTGATTCTGTTTTCATTTAGCTCATTTATTTTCCGTTCCGTTTGTAGTTATCTGTGAAGCACTAGATTATCTATACTTACTGACCCCTATCCAGGCTAAATGCCTAAATGCCTTCAATAAAGAGTGGCATTTAGAGTTTGTCAGATATAAAGAGGCCAATGCCTGGCCTATAAATTCATATGTTACATTACTGCAGGATTCTACATCATATTTTCCACAAGGATTATTCAAAATATACACATAGGCACACAGTCAATAATTTCTTTCCAAGATATTCAAATAAAGTAATAAGGTCCGTTAGCCTGTAAAATAATTTAAGATCTTGAAAAGTAAAAGACACAAAAACACGGATTTTAGTAATCACAAGATTATACAAATGAAGAATCTAATTTTTACTAAAGCCCTATCTACTGTTTTACTAAATATATCAGATGACTAAAAGAATAACCAGGTTAAAAATATGAAATAGTTTATTTTTTAAGCCTTAAAAAATGCCATATTACCCCAGTTTATATATTGTATCTGTACATTTTCAATACTGGGGTAGTATACTGGCTATGATTTTGGTATATATAGTATGTATATGTTTGTAAATGTCAAAAAATGTTTTTGCATGAGTAATAAAATCAATATAGAATACAAATATATTAATTTTTAATTTCCTTAGTACAATAAATTCCAGTAGATTTATGGTTTAGTTGAATTATACATTATGTCTGCTGGGTAAATGGAATTATAAAATTACCTTTCTCCATATTATCTTACTGGACTCTTCATTGATTTGCCTAGGTATCACAGAAAATTAATATGTAATAAGTATTTTTTTCCTTCTTATTTTCTGACTTGTTACTAGTCTGTCATGCCAAGATAAATAGAGAAAATGTTATCCTTTTCCTAATATTATTTCAAAACACCTAAAATAACTACATTCAGAAATTTCAAATGAATCAAACTTTATACATTTGGTAAGAGAAATGTCTTTGATATGGTTATTATATCGTTATTTAGGGAAGAAGCTGTCCCTTCAATTTATATCAATAGCCAAGACTACTTCTCTGAGCTTCAGACTTATATGTCAATGTCTCTCGAACCCCCCCCTTGAAAATTGATTTCCTGCCAAACTGTACCTCTTTCTACCTGTTTTTTAATCCCATGAGGGCCAACACCCTCTACTGAACAGCTGGTTCCAATAACTACCTAGTTCCACAAATCAACATATAAAACCTAGAAATGTCTATTTCATATTCTGTTATTTTACTTCTTAAATGTAATTAAATTCTCTCCACATTTCTCTATGACAATTGTAGTCTACCTAGTTTTGGCTACAATCACATCATGCCTAGGCTACTGAAACACAGGTTTGACCATTTATTTTAAATCTCAATAGGGGATATTTTTGAGGATGAAAGAGGTTCTCCCCCAAATTACATATTTTTTAAATCTTTCTCTCTTTACTAAAAATAGTATTACAATGATGAAACTATAAGATAATTTCTAAAAGTAAAAAGCATATATCCATGTTCATAAGGCAAATATATTAACATTTATTGTTCGTATTAATATTAAAAATATAAACAATAATTATTCTTGAATAATATCCATGCTTTTTAATCAATTTGTTAGATATTTCTATATATAATGCCACTGATATTTTTCTTAAGAATATATTTTTTTCAATATTGTCTGAATTATTTTCAGTTTTTGCAAAATTACCTGCAGTTTTCTTCAAAGTTGCATCTTATGGCTAATAAATTTGAAATGGTTGACGATTTAGATTGATTTTTCTCTGTGGACCATTATATGTTTAGTTAAACAAATATTCTCTTTACAGATGCTAAGATGCCTGCTAAGAGCTGAGCAAATTTTGTTAAATGGAGGATATTGTCAATTTTTTTTTGCATTCAAATGTGCAAATATTTCACCCTAAATATTTTGACAGGCTTTATCTTGTCTCCATTCAGAAAGGCTTTCTTTGATGTATATGTTATTTAAAAAACCCTTGTCAAATAAGTTATCTCTTTTTATTATGTGTTTGGATGTTTTACTATATTTAAAATTATAGGTCTTTTATTCAATTTTAGTAGAAGTTATACATTTATCCATTAAAAAGAAGACCTCTATCAAAAGGTTCAAATCTCACAAATTTAAATATTCCAAAGTAAAATTATACGATTCCAAAATTAAATCATGTACACCATTTGAGCTCCCATCCTTTAATTTATTCAGTCCCTACCTTGCTAATATATAGTTTAATGTCTTCCTGTTTTAAGGATTGTTTTCAATAATTTTACTTTTCTAAAAGCCTGAACAGCCGCAGTGTCTTATTGCTTCATTTGCAGAATATTGTGAGTAAAGATTTTCAAATTTAATTTTGAACAAAATGAACCAGAATTGAGAGTTTTTTTTTTTTTTTTTATAAAAACAATTTCAGTTCCACTGTTGGCCTTTTAGGTTGTTTTACAAACAAATTCTTCCAAGTCTGAAATATTTCTTAAAATCCTATTGATGATGAGCAGCAAAGACAGAAAGCATGTACCTCCAGGCTGAAGTATGTTTTAATTTATTTAACATAAGCGGTATCACAAAAATTTTGTAGTTCACCTACTCTGTGAATATGTAAAATGTGTAGATTTTGACATATATATCCTCTATTTTGTTTAAAAAACATTGCACTTTTCTGAATGCAATTGATTATATGTGCACCATAGATACTTCTAAGTATAATAAATGTCTGTTATTGAGCTCATTGCTACCAAAAAGCATTTGTAGATTCAACAATTGGCCTAAGTCTTTGGATCCTTCCTTGTATCCATGCACATTGTCATCTTGAGCAGAATGTTCTTCCCCATCTCTTGGCTTGTTTTGGCCAGTGGTGTATGGATAGATTTGATAGTGTGCTAGTTCTGAGCCTAGGCTTTAAGAGGGCTTAGTTAATTCTGCTTGTCCTCTTGAGATTCCATCACCATAAGAACAGTTCCCATGAAAAGGAGGAGAAACACATGGAATAATGTGTCAGCTGAATGGAGCTCAGGTCAGTTGACTGTGCGCTGCCAGTCTGAAGCAAAGCCGACCCGTATGTTTAAATTAAGTGACTACTCACTACCACTCAAGCCCTCATTCCTATCCTCGTCTGAGCCACCAATGTCTCACTCTTGGTTATTGCATTCATCTATTAGCTGGTCTTACAGTTGGCAGCGAACCACATACCCATGAAAATAAATGTTTTAAACCACTGAATTTGTTGGGTGATTTATAATGGAGCATTAATGTGGCATGGCCAATTAATACAATAGGTTTCTTAAATTAGCTGCAACATTTTTGTCTGTCTGTTTTCGTTTTGAGACAGGGTCTCACACCATTGCCCAGACTAGAGAGCAGTGTTGTCATCATAACGAGAAACTCCTGGGCTCAAGAGATCCTCCTGCTTCAGCCTCCCAAGTAGCTGGGACTAGAGGTACACACCACCACACCTGGCTAATTTATTAATATGTTTTGTAGAGATGGGGGTCTTGCTAAGTTGCTCAGGCAGATCTTGAACATCTGGCCTGAAGGGGTCCTCCCACCCTGGCCTTCCAAAATGCTAGGATTACATGCGTGACCCACTGTGACCAGCCTACAACATTGTTTTCGCCACAGTCCTTGCTCCACCAAAATTTGTATTCATATTATTACTCTAAAAATAAATAATTGTATCTTAAATGTTGAACTTTTAAACTGATTTTATATAATGTTATAAGTGACAGACGTTCACCTTCTCCAAAATTTTTACTTTTGTTTCACTTTGATTCCATGAATTTGGTGGGAAAAAAATCTTAAGTATTATTGGAATCAACTTATGTGATTTCTTATTTGAAGCATCTAGTGGCACTTACATAAAACTGACATAAGTGCTATTTGCTTCACTTTTCATATATGCATAAGAAAAATTGGGATTGAAAATAAATTATTTAGAATAATACTCATTTGATCTAAATGAAAACTCATGATTTTCAGAATGGAATGTAGCAGCTGCAGGTATTAAATTGTTGTCTTTAGGAACATTCCTCTTAAAATAACTATTAACTTTTGAAGTAGATGTTGTTGTTTTCTCAGAGATTTGTGTTTTCTGACCTTCTGGCGACTATTAATATTAACTTTACTATAGCTCCTATGGAGAATAGCATTGATAAACATTTTTATGCAAGTTTATATTACTTACTTTTTAAAAAAGGATATTCAGTACCAAAATTTTCATTAAACATGCTTTTTATATTTTGAATTCAAGAGCCTATTGCAAACTAAAAAAGCTTTACCAAATAATAAAATAACTATTTGTAGATCTACAGGATTCAATGAATGACAAAACTACTCTAGCAAGAGATTTTCAAGTACTCTATACATTATACAGCAGAAGGATCATGTATATCTAACCTTTCATTTACCATATTTCCTGTTGACCCCCTGGCTTTTGACTGGTAGCTTCATGCATCTTCCAGGTGACATATGCCACAACGGAGCTGGCTAGTTTATCAAGTGTCTGGCAGAGGCTGCAGCTTCAAAACTTCTCCCATTACCACCTGAAACTGTAGAGTGGACTGTCCCTAGCCACTCACTTCTGAGTGTACTTGGTTTTATCAGTCAGCATACTGTATGCTGTCCTTGAAAGGGAGATCAGATGTTAGTTATACTAAATTTGGAAAGGCTCTAGAAAAGGTAGATGGTTATGGCAAGTTGTTTTTTTGAGATATAACCATGTGCCTGACAGACTACAACAGAAGCTGAAAATACAAATAATTGATCTAACAAACTCACCCCTGATTATTTCAATGCAAACATTAATACTAATATTTTCATAAAAATGAAAAATCCTGGAAATACTAAATAGTTATAAATGAGGCATGCTCAAGGCAAATTGGTACTTGAGGTCACATGTGCGCACGCACACACACACACACACACACACACACACACGTGCGTTCGCGTGCACTAGAGCAACTGGCTTCTAACTCGCCTCCCTCAGTCCACTCTTGCTTCCATTCTAAGCATTTTTCCAAAAGAAAGAGAAAAAAATCAGAAGGACAAATAGTAATAAAGTACTCTATAAACTCTATAACTGATCAGATGAAGTACCCTGAACCCACAAAGTATTCTTATGGTATATTCTTTTGGTAAAAAGCTATGTATCAGATCTGTCAGTTTTCCAGGCTTGTTGGCACTAGCCATTATAATCACCCATCTAATGTCTTTGGCTCACAGTAACTTTCTGATTATAACATTGCTTCTGATACATATTTTCTCCAGGAAGAGAATGTACAGATCAGCAAACATGAATATCCTTTCTTCTTGATAATGTAATTCTTATTTGAAAGTAATAAATTGGCTTTTTGGTTTTACAAACAGTCTAACAAAAACAAAAATTTTGAATGTAGCTTCTTTTGGATATTGTCCTTTATCTTTTTCTGTTATAATATATTCTAGAAAGAATAGTCTTTGTCTCTGATCTCTCAGTAATTCATTCATTCAATAAATGTTTATAGAGGACTCAATATGTGAAGGCAGGAAACCTTCCGGCACATACATTCAGTGCATTGTCGAAATAGGACCAAGTCCTGGGTATTTTCCACTCTATTAAGAGTTTTTTCAGATTTAGAAATCTATTCAAGTCATGCAAAGAAAGTGAATGGAATGCTCAGTCATTTCATTGTTTAAGGATTTTTGCTTTTGATTCAGTGACATATTGAATATTATTACAATTATGAAGAAATTAACCAGAAAAACATATCACTAATAATCACTTGATATTTTTCTATCTTAAAAATAATTTTCCAATCTACAGTCCTAGATAATAAAATCTCTTATTTCTATAAAATTTTGAACTATGCCTATTTGTTTAAGTGACTCACTCAGTGACCTACTTGCAATATATAGATTCTAAAGAGAATCCAAGATGTGAAAAAGTAAAGTTAAATATGATTTGGACTACATTTCTTTGGAATTTCTTTCCACACCACCTGAGAGTTTTTAATCCCATGAACATCTCTGCTTAAACTCTAATGTGCACACAAATCGCCTGGAGATGTTGTTAAAATGTAAATTGCAATCCAGCAGGTCCCAGGTGGGGTCTGAGAGTCTACATTTCTGACAAGCTCCCAGGAGATGTGGATTCTGCTGATCCAGGAGCCCCATTTGAATGATAAGGCCCTAACAAACCAAAATACTAATAATTTGGAATGCTTTATAAAGGGAACTCTGAAAAATAAAAACATATACTAATTTCCTTAAATAGTCTTGGTAACATTAATGTACGTCGATGAGTTTTTAGGGGCTAAGTAGTAGGACCAACGTTGTCTACGCATGCAGAACTATAAAAACGAGCTTTCTGTTTTAAAAACTGAGAGTTCACCCAAATTACTACAAACCAGGAAGTTAATCATTTTATGTATAATAGTATCAGACATTTAGGTAGGTACAACTGTGATAATAAGAATAAGTGATCAATTTATACCTTATCTAGGTTTCTTAACTGGAAACACAAAACTCAGTTTACATACCATTTGAGAAAATATTTTTAAACATGGAAAGTAGTCAAGAATTCAAGAACAATAGCATTATTAATGTCCTATTTGTATGTGCTTTTGTTCTGTTGTAAACTAATTTATTACTCTAATAATTTGTTACTTTCCCCTTAGTTTAATTGTTATATATTTAAAACAAAATTTCTATTTTGTAACATAAATGTTTTTTAAAAACCTATTATATTTTCTCTTTTTAAAGAAAAATAAGAAATCCGGTATAAAAGTGCAAAATATAAAATACCATGAATACAATGTTTTATTATCAATTAATTATATGTTAAATGAAATATACATAATCTTTCAGCTCACATACTACTGCTTCTACTTCTCAATAAACCTTGAAATGCCTGGATATTTCCCTACTATAGGAAGAACACAGGCACTTTAAAAACTCGGTTCTTCTATTTTTATGGTAATCAGAACCCTCAAATTCTATCTGATTTTTTTAGTTAAAGCAGTCTCATTTGCATAAGTACAATAAATGTTTTTAAATGTGGCTAGGATCATTTCCATAATTCTATATTTTTGATCTTTCCTTAGTGTTCTTGAACCTGACATTGTGCTATAATTTGCAAAACTAAAATCCATTCAGAAGTAATCTTTGGTAGAAAAAGTAAAAACCAAGAAGACAGACATCACATTTAATGCAACTTTGCTCTTCCATCATTAACCCAATGGACAGGAAGAAAAGCATTACAAAGTAGTTCATCATAATAGCAGGATTGATGAATTTGCTAGAAATAGATGTAGTTTTCATCCAAGTTTGGATTGGCTTATACCAATTACTGTGTTATTTCACTTGGAAATGAAACTAGCTACAAGCAGCTATGTGCCTAAGGTGAATACAAAAATTGTACTTGTGCATTTCCTCTCCCTTTTGTCGAGAGTACTCTTGTAGACACAGTAAAAGCAAGAAGAATCACAAATGTAAACCACAATACTTTCTAAACTACTTTTAAAATTCTTTCTTGAATTTTTGTGTTTTACAAATATCTTTACACAATTTTTTTTGTAACAAGAGTCTTATTCTGTGCGTCTCCTGGCATTCTAGCAAACGTTTGTGCCATGTTCAATTATGAAAGTGTTCGTTTAATTGAGAGGATTGGATAATTTATGCTTAGCTGATGAAAGCACTTTCTTTTCTAAATAAGCAGTTTGACATAAATACTTCAGTAAGTAACTTATCTATATTTTACTGATTTTTGAAATTTATGTCAGGAACTTTCATGTTATCTGCAGGAGCTACATACTTCTTTAACCAGCGTTTTTCTGAAATGAGACAGTATTACTAGATGAAGTCAAATATAATTTCCATGCAGCTTTTACTTACACTCTGCAGAGCAAGCACTAAAGCAAATAAAGTAAAAGTGTACCTCATAAAGCCACATCCTCAATGGATGTCTTTTAGAGGAAGCACTATTTTTTTTTTCAACCCAAACAGGATACTTAAGAGCCTTCAGAGATAAAATAGCAGAACCTACCAACCAGTCTCTTAGCATCTGAAACCACAGTCTGTACCTGTCATTTATTGTTTTGTAAATGAACTAAAAATAAAAGGTTGATGGTTTGTGTGCAATCCATAAGTTCTGTTAATGACTTACTAAGAAGCCATGTGTTTAGGACATTTGAAATTACTCAATGAATCTCTCTCCATGTTGTTTTAAAGAGAGCTCTTAAAGCACCTGCTTATTTTGTCCTATTTGGCTTTGAGGTAAAATAATATAATAATTTTAGCTTATTAAATTTAGTTTCTTTCCATAAGTGCACTCAGCACATAATTTTGCCTTATAATTCCACAGAAAGTCAAGAGTTGTCAATTTCCTGTCTCTCCGCACTTAACTCTCTTAAAACAAAGTTGCAGCCATATCAGGTATTTTTATTTCTAGTCTCAGGGGCTATGCCCTGAGCTAATGCCCAAAGCTAATATATGTTGTTGTCTGGATAGTGGCGCACCTTTCTGCTCAAGAAAATCTCTCTACCAATTTCCTTTCTCTCTCGCTCTCTCCTCTCTTTCTATTATCTCTCTCTCTCTCTACCTCTTTCTCTCACTATCTCTTCATTTCTATCTCATCTCTGTCTTTCCCTGTCTCCTATATTTTCGACTTCTTCAGCTTCACTAGCACTTTCCTTTCAGACTCTTCTTTTTTAAACATTTTTGTACAGACAGGGTATTGCTATGTCCAGGCTGATCTTGAACTCCTGACCTCAAATGACCCTTCCTCCTTGGACTCCCAAAGTGGAGGGCTTAGAGGCATGAGACACTGCACCCACCTGGCCTCACACTCTCTTTTGAATGTAAACACTCCTAGTCTCTTTTGTTCTAAAAATAATATAATATAACTTCCCCTCTCTTTTCTTCCTTTCAAAACCAAACTTCTTCAAAGAGCAGAACACTCCATACCTACATAGCTATTTCCCTCTCCTCTAATGCAATCACGAAGTGTAGTTTAGTCTCTCATAACACTCTTTAAGACACCAAAGACATCATTAACTGTCTCCACATAAAACAACTTCCAGACAGTGTTTTATTTGGAGTTTGTGGCATTTGATAAAGTTGAGTATTTCCTTCTTGAACTCATCACTCCCTTGGATTGCCTTTTCTTTGTTTTCTATGATACATTTATTTCTATGTCTCAATAGTCTTGAAACAAAAATATTTAAGTAAAATTATGAGCAGAGATGAGCAAATTGTTAGCAATAAAAGAAAAGGAATACCAATCTGATGGTAGAGAAAAAAGCATTAAACTGCCCAGACCCCAAAATTATATATGAAAAGCAGTCATTATCTCTACTTCTAATTAGTTAAATATATAAAACTATAATTTTATCTTCAGTTATCACCACAGGAAGAACTGTTTTGTTCTGCCCACATATCATGGGGTGGAAAATATTGCTAGTGTTGCTTGAAACGACTGGGCCAGGAGAAACCACTGAGCCAGGAGGGGTGGGATTAATGTTTTCAATACTGGTATGATTATAGGGAAGAAGTGCTAGATGCTGAATTGTCTGAGTTTTCTGTTTCTCAAAAAAGGAAGGTTTTAATCTCAGATAACTTTTTAAAATGCAAATTAATCTTTCTGTTTCTGCTGATTTTTATATTCAGCTTAATGAGAAAGAGTATATTTGTTTCCTAGGACTGCTTTAACAAAGGACCAAAAACTAGGTGACTCGCAACAATAGAAATTTATTCTCTCATGTTTCTAGAGCAGCAGTCCCCAACCTTTTTGGCACCAGGGACTGGTTTCATGGAAGACAATTTTTCCATGGACTGGGTGTGGTGGTGGTCGGGGGAGGGATGGTTTGGGGATGATTTAAGTGCATTACATTTATTGTGCATGAAATAATTATATATTACATTGTAATAATAATAGAAATAAAGTGCATGAAAAATGTCTGCAAGCAATTGATTTATTATGGTCTTTGTGCTGTCAAACCTCTCTGCTAATGATAATCTGTATTTGCAGCTGCTCCCCAGTGCCCGCCTCACCGCCTCAGCTCCACCTGAGATCATCAGGCATTAGATTCTCAGAAGGAGAGTGCAACCTACATCCCTTGAATGCTCGGTTTACAGTAGAGTTCGTTCTCCTATGAGAATCTAATGTTGCAGCTGATCTGACAGGAGGTGGGGCTCGGGCGGTGATGCCAGCGATGGGGAACAGTGTAAATAACGGATGAATCTTCTCTATCTTGCCTGCTGCTCACCCTCCTGCTGTGTGGCCTGGTTCCTAATAGGCCGCCCACCGGTACAGGTCCATGACCCAGGGGTTGGGATCGCAGTTCTAGAGGATGGACATGTGGAATTAAGGTGCCAGCAGGGCCATGCTCCCTCTGGGGCTCTAGGGAAGAATCTTTTTTTATCTGTTCTAGCTTCTGGTGGTTGCTGGCAATCCTTGGTGTCCCTTGGCTTACAGATATATTATCTTAATCTCTGCCTCTGTCTTCACATCTCTTTTCCCCTGTGTGTTTACCACTATGTCAAATTTTCCTCTTTTTATAAGGTCACTAGTCTAGCAGATTTACAGCCCACCCTAATCAGGTATCATCTTAAATTGATTACATCTACAAAGACCCTATTTCCTAATAAGGCCACATTCACAGATTCTGAGAAGACATACATTACAGGGGACACTATTTAAACTAGTACAAATGGAAAAATCTAAAATGAATATTTTGGAACATAAAAAGGGAAAAGGGATTTTTTTGAGAAAATGACTCATCACATATTACTTTATTTTTCTTCTGCAAAACTCACTGAAATACTAATAAAGGAATAAAGTAATAAAAAAGAGATATAATAGCAAATAAAAGAAAATATCCATTGGAAACTGACAGTACAGGAAATGTTTTATAAAATGTGAAAGTAATATTCTCAAATAGATATTACAGGAATAGGATGCTATGAAAAGGAAAAAAATAGAGAACAAAAATATGATAAAAATAAATAACATTATAAAAGGATTGAAAAATAAAGCCAAGGACCAAAAATTAAGACACACATGCACAAATACATAGGAAATAAACATAGGAAAAAAGAGGATAAATTGATGAGGTTCTGCAACTATTTAATACAAATTATAGACAGAAAAGAGAGAATAAACTATCAAGAAATATAGAAAACAATTTTTAGACTTGAAAGATATAAATTTCCAAATTGAAGGTGTCCAACACAAGTGGCCCATAGAAAAAAGTGAAAGAACAGCCTACAAAACACACAAAATATGACATTTCAAAATAACAGGTATAAAGAAGAAAACGCTTCCAGAGAAAATAACAAAGGTCACCTACAAAAGATACAATATCATCCTCCCAAAGTTAAGGCATGAGCCACCACGCCTAGCCCCAGGGTTCTTGATAGAGGCAATTTCCTCAACCTGATAAAGGGAATCTACAAAAAACACAAAGCTAACATCATACACAGTGGTGAAAGACTGGATGCTTTCCTTAAGATCAGAAATAAGAAAGGATGTCTGCTCTCTCCACTTTTATTCAATACTGTCCTGGAGGTTCTAGCCATAGCAATTAGGCAACAACAATAATAAATAAATAAATAAATAGATAGATAAAAAGCATCTAGATTGGAAAGGAAGAAGTGAAACTATTTCTCTTTGCAGATAACATGATCTTGTACGTGTGTGTCTGTATCTATATATATATATACGAGATCAGTAATTTTGTATATGTATAAAATCCTAAAGAATCCGCTAAAAACCATTACGAGTTTATAAAAGCTAATAAACGAGTTAAGCAAAGTTGCAGAATATAAGATCAATATACAAAAACTAATTTTATTTCTATATACTAGCAATGAACCACCTAAAAATGAAATTAAGAAAATAACTCCACTTACTTTAGTATCAAAAAGAATAAAATTCTTAGAAATAAACAAAAGAAGTGCTAAACTTATACTCTGAAAACTACAAAACATTGTTTAAAGACATTAAAGCCAACCTTAATTCATGGATTGGAAGATTTATCATTATTAAGACAGCAGTACTCTCCAAACTGATCTACAGATTCAATGCAATTCCTACTAGAATACCAACTAACTTTTTGCAGAAATTGACAAGCTGATTCTAAAGTTCATATGAAATTGCAAGAGACCCAAAATAGCCAAAACAATTCAGAAAATTAAGAACAAAGAAAGAGGACCCACAATTTCCAATTTCAAAACTCACTACAAAGCAACAGTAATTAAAAGTGCTCTACTGGCATAAGGATGGACATAGAGATCAATGGAATAGAATCAAGAATCCGGAAATAAACCAATGTATCTATGATCAATTAATTTTTGACAAGAGTAACAAGACCACTCAACAGGGGAAGAATATTCTTTTCAACAAATGGTACTGGGACAAGTGGATGGCCACAAGCAAAAGGAGGAAGTTCAACCCTTACTTCACACCACATGTAGAAATTAATTCAAAACATATCAAAGACTTAAACATAAGAGTTAAATGCTTGGAAGAAAACAAAAGGGGAAATATCATGACCTTGGATTTGGCAAAGTGTTTTTAAATATGACACCAAAAGTATGAGTAACAATAAAAAAAGTAGATAAATTGGGCTTCATAAATTTTGTTCTTCAAAGGACACTATTAAGAAAGTAAAAAGACCAACTGCAGAACAGGAGAAAATATCTGCGAATCGCATATATGATAAGAGACTTGAATCTAGAATATTTTTAAAAAAATAATAAAAGACAAACAATCCAACTAAAAAAAATGAGCGAGGTATCTGAATACACATTTCTCCAAGGAAGACATACAAACAGCCAATGAGCAACTCAAAAGACGGCCAACCTTATTAGTCATCAGGGAAATGCAAATCAAAACCATAGTGAGATATCACATCATACCCAATAGGATGGCTAGATTTAAGAAGTCATATAATAACAAATGTTGTTAAGGGTGTACGGTAATTATAACTCATAAATTGCTGGTAAAAATGTAAAATTGTACATCCACTTTGGAAAACTGTCTGGCATTTCCTCTAATAGTTAAAATTATCAGCAATTCCACTTCTAGACATATGTATTCACTTCTACCCAAGAGAAGCGCTTGAAAGAAACAGTATTTAGCCATAAAAAGGAATGAAGTATGACATGTCACACTTGGATTAACCTTGAAACATGCTAAGTGAAAGAAGCTGGTCACAAAAGTCCGCATATAAACATATTCTATTTATGTGAAAGTCCACGATAAGGAAATCAATGAAGTCAGAAAGTAGCACAGTGGTTGCTTAAAGTTGAGGTGCCAAATTATTGGGGTTTATAGTGGTGATAGGTAAAGGATGTGGGGTTTCTTTCAGAGGTGACAAAAATGCTCTAAAATTGACTACGGTGATGGTTACATATATTAGTGAATACCTTAAACACCAATAAACTGTACATTTCCATTTTAAATGGATAAGTTGTACAGTATGTGAAGTATATCTCAAGAAATCTGGTTTTTGTTTTTTTGGCACAAAGAAATGAAAGTATATGATTTCTGAACCTATGTCATAAAAAATATCTTGCTTCTGCCTTGCTCTCTCTTGGATCACTTGCTCTCAGGGAAGCCAGACACCATATTATGAACATGCTCAGGGCCCATGGAGCCCACATGGGTCAGAATTAAGGCCACCAGCCAACAACCAGCCCCACATGAGTGAGACAATTTGGGACACTATCCTCTAGCCTCTGTCAAGCTTTCAGATGCCTGTGACCATAGTCAACATCTTGACTAGCACCTCATGAAAGATTCCAAGCCAGAACCACCAATCTAAGCTGCTACTGAATTCATGAACCACAGAAACTATAAGATACTAAATGTTTATTGTTGTTCTAAGCAGTTAAGTTTTGGAGTCATTTGTTAAGCAGCAATATATAACAAATACAATAGCGTCAGAAAGAAAGAATAATCAAAGTACACTATTTACATGAACACAATTATTTAATCTCTATCCTTGCTTTATAGAGCCTCTGGGGCACCATTCATATAGCATATTATGTAAATAAACACTGACATTCAAATTAAGTAAAATTTATGATATATTTATGTTAATCATGTACATGGGAGAAACGGAGGTTCGTGGTATGGAAGAAATGGTGTGAAATCAATAGGAAGTTTCTAAGATTGTTAAGTAATTAAATAGCTGCTTAAGTATATTATTTATGTATGTAGAGATAAATCCCAAAGAAAATACGTATAAATGTTGTGTTTCATGATTTGTGAGGTCAAGGCCTGAGAGATGGATAGAACATTTCGGTGTACCAGTGATGTACATTGTGAACCTTGGCACTATTTTTTAAAAATATGTCCATAAATTATTTTTAGGAGGAATAAATTGAATTTTAAAAATTCAAAATACAATA
>CAUYSK010071238.1:0-21431 GCA_963575035.1 Avahi laniger
CTTCCTTCCTTCTCTTGTGCCTTGCTTTGGCTGCTTCCATCCTTCCATCTTCACTGACTTCTTCCCATTTGCGTCGTTTCTATATGTTTCTCTTTTAGTATGTGATATTAAAAACAATGTGTTTTTTTTTTCTTTTTATGGATCTGATTTCCTTTCCTTTCAGTCTTTCATTCCACTTTACTCCTTTTACCCAAAATTTCTTTGTATTCAGAACTGTTCAATTCTTAATGCTTTCTGATCTGACTCCTGTTTCTTTTCTAGTTCCCTCCAACATAGGAAGCCTAGTACTGTCCCTGGCACACATGTCGTGGTTGCTGAATATGTAGTCATTGAATGAATGAAAGCCATACCATGAAACCAGTGCATTCAGTCTCACCAGTGACCTCTTGCTGACCACAGAGTTTGGCCTTTCCTTAATTCTTACTCTTTTTTTTTTTTTGAGACAGGGTCCAGACTAGACTGCAGTGGCATCATCACAGCTCACCATGACCTTGAACTTTCCTGGGCTCAAATGATCCTCCTGCCTCAGCCTTCTGAGTAGCTAGGACTACAGGTGCATACCACCACACCTTGTTAACTTTTTAAATTTTTTGTAGAGATGTAGTCTCACTATGTTGCCTAGCCTGGTCTCTAACTCTTGGCCTCAAATTATCTTCCCGCCTTGGCCTCCCAAAACTCTGGGATTATAGGGCGTTAGCCACCATGCCCCGCCTAGAGTTAACGTATTTATTTATTTAGTTTATTGTTCCTTTGCCTCCACTGGAACAGAATTTATGTTTGTGTCTGTTTTGTGCATTGCTGTGTCCCTGGTGCCTGGCACATAGTACACACTCAGTACTTATTTGTTAAATAAATGAGTCAGCGAACAAAAGGGGACTCGGGCAAGACAGTCAAAGGACACAGCCAGAAGCAAAGGCATGGCGGTGGTAAAATACAGGGGACCTGCGGCAAAGCTGTACCCAGTGGTGTGTTGTTTAACAATCAGCTCTCTGAATGTAGTTCCAACATGAATACTGCTTGATATTTTCACATACCTTAACGAGTAAGATGAAAATGAAATAACAAAAACATACCAGAATTTCATTTGTTTGTCAATGATGCAAGCAACTGCTTTGCTGAATTGGATAGTAAGTTTTTGAATACTGGAAGAGTTTTTTTTACAATTTATTGTGCCATTTACAATGACACACTTTTAAGTCTAATCTGCACTATTAACATTTTTTCCATCACTTTTCTAAGTCTACACAATTATCAAAACAATAAATCAAATCCTGATTCATAGCGTTTGCCAATTCCTGTGGTGTAAACATTCAGGCTACCGAGGTGATGTCACTAAACACAGATTTGGTGTGTGCAGCGGCATACCATTACAGATAGATATAATAGATGCATACAGATAAAAAATAAAATGTAAAATAATGAGGAAGGGATAAGTTTTGAGTATTTGCTATTCTTATTTCTAATTTATTTGATTGAAAGTTTGTGTAGTTAGTTTTTTTGGTAGTTTTTAAATAATGGCTGTTTTTAACAATTGGCTCATAAAATTTCTCAAAATGTAATAACTGAGTCTCACGAGTCAGGTCTAGCACATCACTGCGTGCATCCAATAGGCAGGCTAAGCCTTGCTTTGGGCACTGGCAAGGCTGGGTCACAGGAGATCCAGCTTCAATGGACTCACCCAGGACTATGCAATTAGAAAAACTAGAACCAAGCTATATCAATGTTTGTTCAACATGTAACTTCTGTTACTTTAAAAAAAAAAAGAAAAAAGGACTTCTTTTGAATTATATCTTGGGCCCCATAATCTCCCCAGGTTTTGGGGTTTCTAAAAGACACCCTCCAGCCCTACCCCGTACCTGCCCAATTCCTGGAGGACATGACCTGCCTCTCAGAGGCTTGAGAAGGATGTAGCCCCACTGTGCTTTTTGCATAGTGAAGCACATGATGTGGAAAACTATGGCCTGAGGAACAAACCAGAAGCTCTGTGCACATCAGCCAGGTGAGCGCTATTTCTAGGTCTGAGGCAAGGGTGGGTGGGGGACAGAGCTGGGGTGCTGCAGAAGCATACCCAGTAAGCCATGTTGACCCTGCGGGGTGTGGGGCATGGGTGACAGCCCTGGAGATAAGTCTTCTAGAACAAAACAGCCCTGACGTCATATTTTTTGTTGTTTTGTTTGCTTTTTAGAGACAATGTCTCACTCTATCACCCAGGCTGGAGTGCAGTGGTGTGATCGATCATAGCTCACTGTAACCTCGAACTCCTGGGCTCAAGAACTGCTCCCGCCTCGGACTCCTAAAGTGCTGGGATTACAGGTGTGAGCCACTGCGCCTGGCCACAGCCCTCACTTTGAAAGCTGCCCATAGTGCTGGCTCAGCAACAAAACAAACCAATCCCCAACCCATGTCACATCCTAGTCCCAGCTGGGTGCAGTTGCGGTTAAATTAGGGAACATCCGAGGCAAGTGGGTGACTCGGCAGCTCAAGTCCTCCCATCGGGCACTGGGAAGGAACAGCCTCGGCCCCGCAACCGCCTTCCAAAGACACCATGAAGACGCACGGCCTACCCGACACAGCAGTCACCGAGTTTTGGCCTTGCATCACTACCATCTGCTAGGCTGCCCAGAGTGGGACCAGGGGCTCACAGAGAGCAGGGAATGTGGTCTCATCTTTAGACAGGCCAAGGCCTGGGGGATGGGGCAGTGGGCAAGGAGACCAGTGTGGAGCACCTCAGGGGCCTGGTTATAAACGTTCCCTCAGTGCCTGGGCCTGAGGCAGGCGGCTGTCCAGCTGGTGGGTCAGGCTCTGTGTATGTCCATCCATGTCCATGCATCCAGAGGCTGGCCACGACAGCCCGCATTGCAGGACAGGTGACTGGCTATTCAAGAGTTAAACAGGTGTTTTCATCCTGGGGAGGATGATATATACAAGGCGGTGGCAGCCTGTGATAAGCTACTGAGGCCAAAGCCCCTGTGAGTAACGGGGCATAACACGAGGTTACCACGCTCCCGGGGCCTGCCTTCTCGTTTTTCTAAGGCTCTTGCTGTATCAATCTCTTTTTTGTGTGTTTGTCAAAGGGCAGCCCCCAAACCCCCAAATGGGACATAAATAGAACTGAAGTACAACGAGCTACTATATTCTCAGCACAAAGAGTGTAAGGCCCTTAGTTTTAAAGTGACAGATGAGTAGGAAATTGTTTCTTGCTAAAGAATAATGAAGAGCATAAATTGCTTCTGTGTACAGATGATTCACTAGAAGGTAGGCACCTCTGGCTGAAAAAGGAAGGTGCCACCACTTTAAGCCTCAGGGCCCTGCTTCATGGCTTTGTTCCTCTACTTTAAGCACCCCCACCCACCTGCACCCCAGCCAGGCTGACCTTATCACCCTTGCCCCTCCTCCTCCCCAGCCTCGGGACACAGGCACTAGGAAAGGCAGGCGTGGCAGGTGGTTTGCTCAGTCTCAAAGTTCCTTGACTCCTGGAAGAGGGATTTTGGGACATAAAACTGTGCACCTGGGTGATGGTAAGATGGCTGTGAAGGGCTCTCTTTAGGAGGTTGGGGGTCTGGGACCCATTTTCCATCTGGACCCCAGGCAGAGGACCTTTCCTCTACCCGGTTAAGACCTGGGTTGGTCTATCTCTCCATCTCTCTCCTCTCCGACTCCTCCCTGACAGCAAACCTAAATAGACAGCAAGGTGCCAGCTTGGGCAGGACCAAACAAGTGTCTTCTTTAATTTGCTACTTCTAACAGCACTTTCAAAGGAACCACTACAATTAAGTAGGCATAAGCACAGCCTGACATACAACAGAGAGACGCACAGAGAATTAACTGCAGAAGGTAGAGACCCTAGAAGGAATTTAACACGCACTCTTATTTATTCCAAACACGAAGCTGACCTTATAAAATTGAGGAAAGTATCTTAGCTAACATGCAAAGCACTATTAAAGCTGGCAAATTGGTACCCCTGGTGAAGGTGCCAAATATATCTGTAGCCATATTATGAAATGGTATCTTTTAAAAAGACAGGATAATTCCAACCCAAGCCCCACAGCAGCTTTGGACTGTCCAGCCCATTTGGAGCCCCCTGAAAAGAGGAAGCAGCTCCTGAGGACCCCCAGTCCTTGGCCTGGTCTCTCCCTCCCACGGGCAGCCCTGCGGGAGCTATTCCACACTATCAGGCTCAAGGACAAAGTTTTCTTCCTTAAGTCAAACTGCAACAGGAGAAATTGAGGTTTCGGGGCAAAAGTGAATTTCTTAACACTCTCCTATTAACCCCTAGAACAAGTCCCTGAGCAAAAATTGGCATTTTCTGGAGGGTTTTCAAAAGGAAGAGATTTCATCCAATAGACCTGGAAGTCAGTACCCCGATCAGAGGCGGATAACAGACACAAGGAGAGAAGACGGGGGCTGGAGAGGGACGTAGGAGGAAGAGCCTGCCTTCTAACCAGCTACACTCAGCCCCGGACATCGATCATCCTCTGTCCTCAGGGGCCAGAGGAAAGAACCAGAGAACAGTCTTCCATTTGTACTTGTCAAACTCAGCTCACTCCCTTAAAGCCAAAAAAAGAGATCTAAACTATAAGTGTCGGCCAATTCCCTGTAACTAAACTAGTCATTCGGTATTTTGAGAGCATCTGAGAGTCGTGATTATGGAGGTGAGGAGGGGGGTCATTTCTTTAGCTCATCCACACCTTTTAGAAGGGGTAATTTTAACCCCTGAAGAGCAGTATTAGACAATGGTTCCTTCCTTGAGTTCCACGGGATCCAGAAGCTGAACGAGAGGCGGTAGGAAGGGGACTTGGAGATCTAGTTTTGTTCCCTCATTTTATAGATGAAACTCAGACATGGACAAGTTAAAAGGACTTGCCCGAGATCACATAGTAAATTAATTCCTTAATTCATGATCTTTGGGGATGAAGTAGGTTGAAGCCCTCCACTAGAGATACGGTCTAAGTTTTGTTTTTGTTTTCAAATAGCCTAGCTCACAAGATGGTTTGTTTCAAACCAATAAGGCCTTGCTTTGTTTTAAGCCACTTCAATTATCAGAGGACAGCATGTGTTCCGGTGAACTCCACAGCACTTTGGAACCATGGAAAATTTACAGCCTAAACGTGAGCAGATTACATTCCACAGCATCTGCCACAAAGTCAGCCTTCCCAGTGCAGCCGCACACAGATTAAAGCAAAAGCTTGCTAAGCATAAAGAAAGGACAATCATTTGAAGATGAAAAAAGCTGCTTCGGCAATGGTAAGTCCTGGGACGTGACAGAGCTCGGGGGTGAGCACCCTCTCAGCCATGGGACAGGGTTTCCTCCACTAGGAGCCTGGATCCAGCTCAACGGTGGCAGCTCCATGGTCTCCCCGAATACAAGTCAGAACCGCCTTCCTTTTACAAAGCCTTCCCCTCTGGGAGGAGTCAGGTGCCTCATGAATCAGTAAGACAGCCTGGGGTCCCCCAAGACAACAATCTCTACACAAGACTTCAAGTCTTTGATAGATCTTCATCTGGAAAGGCAACCCCCAGTATCGCTGTGTATAACAAATGAAAACTAAGGCTCAGAGGGCTTCATGAATTTGTCCGTGATTACAGAGCACACAGGGAGGGATAAGTGAATCTGGGTTTTCAGGCTGGGGGACATGTGGCGATGAAGGACTAGGGCAGATCCACCTGGTGATGCTGTTCCTACAACCCTGGAAGTCCCCAAACTCACCTTGCTACTCAGCTAGGAACAGATCAGGGTTTCTCAACCGCAGCACTATGGACATTTTGGACCAGATAATTCTTTGTTGTGGGGGCTTTCCAGTGCATTGCCTGGTGCTTAGCAGCTTCCCTGGCTCCTACCCACTAGACGCCAATAGTATCCCCAGTGTGACAACCAAAATGTCTCCAGAAGTTGAAAACGTCCCCTGGGGGGCAAAATTACCCCAGGTGAGAACCACTGGAGTAGATAGATGGCAAGTTTCAGAGAGTGCAGCCCGCCCACCTGGCTCTGTCCTCCCAAACATGTCTTATCCCCTGCCCCTAGAAAGAGCTGGGCCACTAGGCAAGTTTCCTACAGGAGCCAGACTTGGGGGAAGCCGAGTACAAGGCATAGCAACCTAGTTTGGGGAAAGCAGCTTTTAAGACCAACACCCTCTTCAACATGGCCCCTCAGCCCAGGACATTGACACCTACTGGGTCTAAGAGGGGGTCAGAAAAATTAGAGGGTCCCTGGAGCTCCCCACCTGAGAAGCCAGAGGACCCCATGTAGGGTGGGGTGACAGGACACCTAATTAGCAGGAATCTGAGTACACAAGTAGTCACAGCACAATGCAAAAAGATGCTTTCCTATAAGGGCCCCTTGGAGAGCTGGGCTATGGCCAGCACTGGGAGATGTTCAGGGTCTCACTGGAGGAGTGACAATAGAAGCTAATATTTATTAAACACCTCCCACATGCCAAGCACTCTGCTGAGCTCTTTATGCATACCCCAACCCCGAGGATGGTCTCATCATCACCTATCGTGCAGAAAAGGAAATCGAGGCAGTGGCTGAGTAACTTGCTGGAGCCCCACTGCTGATCCTGAGTGTTGGGTGGAAGGGCACCCATGCTCTGCTTCAGAAGGAAGCAACTCATGCCAGTGCCAAGACCCACAAAGGCAGGAGAAAAGATGGCACAGCTTGAGGCAGGCAGCAGGCGCCAGTCTCTGCTAAACAGCCGTGTGCCAAGTGCTGCCAGCAACTCGGCCCCATGCCTGAGTGGGTGCTGGGGGCCTCCAGCCTGGGGGGTGGGAAGGGCTGACTCCAGCTGGAACAGAACCTGAGAACATGTTCGCAGAGCCTCACTTCCCAGGAGCGCATGACTGCCGTACTGAGCAGACTCCTTTGGCAGTGAGTAGGACTTGCAAGAGTTCCAGTGTCACTTGCAGAAGCCATTTGTTTCCCAACAGCAACCAGGAAGGCGGCAGCTGTCCTGCGCTGGAGTCCCTCAAGCTGCCCCTGACCTCTGGTCAGGGAGGCCTCTCCTGGGGGCTACATGGGCCTTCAAGCCCTGACACATGGTGGGGGCTGGGGGGTGAGAAGGCTCCTCAGCTTAGACCTTGGGAGAAGAGTGTCTGCAAGTGTCCTCCGAAGTGCCTGGATGCCTTGGGGTCACCCGGTCAGACTTTCAAGAGTCAGGAGCTGTCATGAAGGGTCTCATCAGAAAGATGGAGCACCTGGCTGAGAGGCCATTGCTGGGCAGCAGGACAGGCCCACTGGGTTCCCAAACTACTCAGCAATCCCTGCTCAGCCCAGCCTCAGGCCCTGCAAGGAGGCAGCAGGGTCTTCCTTCCCGCTCTGTGAGCAACTGTTACATTGATACGGGACCACGTTGCTAACACACCCCAGATGGGGCACAACTTAGCTACTTCTAAATCCTGCAACCCAACAGTCTGCGGAAACACCTAAAATAAGCCTAATATAACCTCCAAAGCACAGATTTTCCCCATGGGGAACGTCTTATTTTCTTTCTGACATTTGACCTCAGGTCATGATCAGGGTGGGGATTATAACACCCTCCAACAGATCAGAAGGACCAATTTGTGGTTAAAGAATAAGCACATTAATTCTGAGCACCTGCTCAGTACCAGGACAGAGAGGCACACCACTAGTCTCTCCCTGCAGAGAGCTTCTTTCCTTAAGAAAAGCATTTTCACCTTGGTTCATGGTCCCTGCGACAAAGGAAGGGTCAGGCGCTTCTTTGAGGAGTCTCGGTCCACAGTGCTGGGCTGCCCTCTCCCACCTGCCGAGAAGTCCGCTCACAAATGACAAGGGCAGAATGAGAACAGGAATCTCTCCAACTCATACCACTTGCAGGGCAACAAGCAGCCCAGATCAACTGTCCCAGGCGCCAGGAACGAGGCGGCGAGCCCAAAGAGAGGCTTAAAGCACAGCTAATGAGCCTGGCAAGCTCAGGGAGGGCTCAGGCCTGGGAGGACCAAGGGCCCTACTGCCTCTGAAACTGGGCAGTTCGTCCTCTGGCCCACTGAGCCTGGTCACTGTCAGAAGCCTCCAGCAAGGGCCAGTCTGCCCGCTTCCCCTCTGGGACAGAAGGAAGGATGGGAGAGAATTTCCAAATGGCTCTAGAATTCAGCAGCAGCCACCCCCAGTTCTCGGCACCCGCTGATTTCTAGAATGCTGTTAGTCGGTGGCCCCCATTCTGGATCTCCACCCAGTAAGAGTCTCTCCAGCACCAAGCTTCCCATTTACTCCTCTTCTCCCTCCTAAGCCAACCCCCTCTACTTCTCCTGGCAGGTGGGGGGGGGTCTTATTTACTGAATGAACAAGTAAAAGAAAAAGTGAGTATGAAAACAAGCTCGGATAAGAGCAATAAAGCCCTTGAAATAGGAGAGTCAGATTTTCCAGGTGAGAATTACAGGGTCTGTGGATTAGGGAGACAACCAAGTCTCCTTTATTCTCCTTCTGTAAGGACTAAGTTGATAATTACTCACACAAACCAAGAGGAAAAGGGGGCAGCTCTCCTAACAGCCATTTGTACATCTAAGTTTGGTAGATTTATCAGAGTTACAACAGCAGAAAGAGAGAATTCAGGGCACAGTATGTCAAAGCTAAGCGCCATATTGTCCCAAAGAGAGTTTACTATTATTAAAAAGCCCCTGTCCCTTGCTGCAGAGGAGATTCAGTTGGGCCATGGAGAGGACACAGGGTCAAGCAGGCAATGCCTGACCTGCCCTCTTTGGGGCTGGGGTCATGAGCTCCCAACACAGGCCCTAAAATAAGCTCAGAACAACTTCAGAAGCCACAACTACATGGAAGGAGTCTGGAGCAGTGGTCACCTGCCGAGGCCTCAGCATGGCAAGTGCAGGGCAGTGATTTGGTAACAAGAGGCTGTGAATTCCTGCAGAGCTGCTGGTGGGATCCCCCCAGCTCTTGGTCAAACTTACACATGTCAATAAGGTCACAACGCAGCCAAAAGCCAGAAGCCTCCTCACCAATCCCTTGAGGGCTGGAGAAATAAATGCTGGGTCAGAAACACTGTTGAGGATCTGATTGACGAAAGCAAGAAAGACACTCTGTCTTGTGGCAGGAAAGTCCTGGCTCATGACCGCCATAAGTAGAGACCCGCAGGTCCCCATCAGGGGTGCAGAGTTGAAGATGGGGGTGTCCAGCATTTATAGCCCCTGCATTGAGAGTCAGAAGCTGGCTCTGTACCCCAGCTTTGGCAAGTCAGTCAGACCAGTGGCTAAAGGTCTTCTTGGGAGCCAGTAAAGCCACGGACAGGATGGAGCACCCTAGAGTTTTCAACATTCAAAGCAACAAGGCTGGAATACACGCAACCCCTATAGTTCACCCTGTGTCATCAGATGGGAACAAGATGCCTCCTTCAGAGGCAGGGCAGCTGGAGAAGCGCAGCAAGTGGGCTCTCGGAACCCCAAGAACCAAGAGATGCCCTCGAGAAGCAGGAAGTCCAACCTTCAGGGGACCCTCCAGCCCAGAAGCCACATGTGTGCTGGATACTAGGAATAGAAACATGCATACGAGCAAACTGGCCTCTGAAGCTCTGAGACCATCTCTTGACTGTGAACTTGACAAATGATCCATCAACTTGAACTTCAGAACCACTGAGAACAGTTCCCCAGCCCCCAAACTGGGGAAGGCCAGTGCAGCCCAATGACCTAGTCAAAGGATCAGCCAGTATAGACCACGGATCCCCTCAGAAGTGGCTGGTAAGGTGCAGAAATACGAGGCCTTCTTTGCCCACAGAGAGGCTCAGCCAGGAACTCAAGAGGACAAGTGAAACAGAGTGAGGTGGCGCTCCAACAGAGGCTGGGCCAGGAAGGCAAGAGGCATCCAAGGATCTTAGGGCCCTAGGGGCCTTCTCCATCTTCTCCACACTCTGTGGATTCCACACCACTACTAGGAACATGTTTTGGGTGTCTGACACTCAAAGAGTGCCTTCCTAGTGGCACGTTCTGTATGCTGTCACGTCATGCATTTGTCACAAAGACAAAAACTGAAGCTCTGGTGGAAAACACAAAGCATCTTCGGAAGAACTGTGCAGCTGCACTTTCTGTAAAGAATGGTGCCAAGAGTTCTTCTGAGACTTGAGTACTCGCGAGTGGCAGGTGCTAGACTAGACAGTCCAGGGAGGTACGCTTTCTAAGCTTCTAGGTGAACACTCAAAGCAAGACGAGCCGGGGTCCTTCCCGGTACGTGCCCAGCATAAAGGTTAAGAACAACACTTGTGAAATTCCTGAGAAAGTGTGAGAGACCCAGTCCTGCACACCGATTTGGCTTCCACTGTTAAGTCGCTGACAGGAAGTAGGAGACAGGTAGTCAGGGAAGAATGACAGTTTGGGGATTAGTGTGATGACAATTAGCTAAGTTCTGCTCTGCTTCTCTTTACAAAGAAAACTTCCCTTCTTTTCACTCTTGGCATGCCATGTTAGAAGAGAGACATTTCCATGGCAACCACATACACATTTAGTGATGTGTCACTAAATCTGTATGTGCACAAAGGCACATTAGGAGATTTTTTGAATGTGGTAAGAGAAATAGATTTTCATAATTGAATGTTGCCCTCGAGTAGAGTTTACCATTTGCCGAAAGCCTGGGCTGCAGCCAAGGGTGCTAACTGTGCTATTGCAGCATCGAGGCTCAACTTGGACATCTCAGTAGACCTCGGGCGAGGACTTGTCTCTTGGGGAGGCTGCAACCCAGAAAGGAGTCTGGACTGATGGGGCAGAGCCAGGGGCCAAGATGGCCTTGGCAGAGCCAGGCAAACAGATCCATCTCATGTTCAGTCAGCGCCTGGGTGAGAGAAAGCCCCCTGCATGAGACTCAGACATGACCCTGACCCTTGTCCAGGTTCTCAGCACCTCATGACCCCAAGACTGTCATCTGCTCTAACAAAGAGAGTGTAAGAAAAGATCAGCGCTGATATCAGAGAGCTTCCGCCAGGAGGAGCACAACAAAAAGAATGCTGAATCTAGAGCCAGAAGTCCCAGATGTGTGTCCTAGTTCTGTCTCTTCCTAATCATGGGACTTTGAAAGCCCCTCTTTTTCTACGCCTCAATCTGTAAACTGGGAATATGCTTCCTGATTACCGGATGCTTCAAGGAGGCAGCACCATCAAATTGCACTGAACTCTAACACTGTTTATAAGGCGGCACTGACCTGGCCCACGTGCCCCAAGGTGCCAGATGCAGGTGGGACTCCCAGAGCTCGGGCACAGTGACATATGCCTACCCGGCACCACTTGTGTGGAGCTGGGGCTGCTGCAGGCTCTTGGTGGCTCCAGGTCTCCTCAGCAAGGGGAGCAAGGTCAGCCCTGCAGCACTTGCCCAGCCCCAGTGGCTCTCATGTCAGCCTGTCTGGTCCTCCCTGGCCTCCCCATCCCTGCCCTAGGTCCTAAAAGCCAGTCAGTCAGCAGCTGGAAGGCCTGGGGAGCCCCATCACACCTGCGTTAACTCACACATAGTCGATGCTACCTGTCTGCCACTCCTCCACTCCCAATCCCTTTATTCTCCCTCTCACTCTATCCCCACCCAAACCAGACCTCGGCCTCTACCGCCCTGAGGATAGAGACCCCACCACTGGCAAGCAAACAAAAGAAGCCAAATCTTGGCTTTGGCTTTGACCTTCCAAGGGACTGGGTCCTGGCAAGGAGGGATTTTCTTTTTGCTTTTTTTTTTTTTTTAATGACCCTCATATGGTCACAGATCAAGGAGAGACTTTCAAGGGTAGTTTGACCAGGTGCGATTTCACCTCACATGTCTGATGCAGAGCCTAGCCCCATGTAAGAAGCAGTTAGTTCCCTTGGCATCGGGAGAGGGGCATTGCTCAGGGTAAAGACACGGCACCTCCATACTGGAGGGCAGGGAAGCACCCCACGCCCAACACCACGTCACATCAGCCTCATCTGTGGGCTGGGCTCGGACCCACCTCCTCCTTCAGACTTGCAACCTGTCTTCCCCGGGCAGGCCCACACTCTGCCACTACCCCAGGCCCAGCTCACACCACAGGCACCACCTGGATCAGCCTTCCAAGCCCACCCAAGTCACCTCGATAAATTAAACAGTCACCATGTGACCCAGCAATCCCGCTCCTAGGCATGTACCCCAAAGAAATAAAAACATTTGTCTACCCAAAAGCATGCACGCAAATGTTCACAGTATTATTCATAATAGCCCAAAGATGGAAATAACCCAAACGCCAGTCGACAGATGAAAAGATAAATAAATGTGGAATATCCAAACTCTGACACATGCTACAACATAGATGAACCTTGAAAATGTCACAAGGCCACATATTATATGGCTCTATTTATATAAAATATCCAGAATAGATAACTTCAGAGACAGCAAGTGGACAGTGGCTGCCAGGAACTGGAGTGCGGGTGGGGGTGGAGGGCAGGGAGTGACTGCTTAATGAGTACAAGTTTTCCATCTGGAGTGATGCAGAAGTCGTGGAACTAGACGGTGGTGATGGTCACGTAACATTGTGGATGTACCTAATGCCACTGAATTGTGCACTTTAAAATGGTTAAAACGATACATTTTGTGTTATGCGTATGGACGGTGGTGAGGGGTGCTGGCTTCCAGCAGCCCGGGCAGGGGCCGGCAGGGAGGACGCACTGCAAACGTGTGGAGTCAGGAAGTCGGATGCTTTTCAGCATTGCCGATGAGAGAGCTACGGGGCCCTCTGCCAGCACAAACCCTGCAAGGGCGGACGTGGACTAAAGGACAGGAACTCATGGTAGCTTTCTGTACCTCTCCGAGGAGGCCGAGAAACCCAACACCGGCTGCTAAAAACACAGTGATCACAGAAGAGAAAGCACCACACACTTCTCAGTTCCACAACGGTGAACTGGAATTGACCAGTGCTGGCCTCGTCTCACCTGCCACCCCTGGGGGCCGAGCAGACCTTAACATTCATTTTTCAAGATGCCCAAACCACTAAAGAAAAAGTCAGAATGACTTGGGCAAGACTACTTGGTTGCCATAGACAGGACTGCTCTGGTAGCAGAGCTTTCAGGATTTCTTTAGACACGCAGCCCAGGCTGGGGCGAGGAAGCAGAGCGGCTTCTGCAGTGGTGGTGAGGGCTCGGATACCCGGAGAAAACTCGGAAGGGTGGCTGGGGTGAGAATGCCACTTACGCATCCCTCGGATGGCAGTTTCAGTCAGGACTTTGCCAAAGACTTTCCCTTCAAAGGGCACGGGCTTAGTTGCAAGTGAATTTTACCATTTAAACGGAGGATTCCAGCCACAGGCTGAGAAGAACATGGTGCTATCTATTTGGCCACTGTCTGCTTGTGGTCACCGGGTAAAAACAAAATACCTCTTCGCCACTCTACAATTTCTTCCTTTCCTTGACAGCAATAAAGATTAAACTGTGCCTTCTCCCACCACGTGCAGCCTCCTTTTTCCTGATGAAGGAGCTGGCCTGCAAATCTGCAGTGTGTGGACAAGCCAGAGATGCATATCCCGTTTCCACAGAGGAGGTGAGGGACTGGCTCTGAGCGTTCTGCTGGGATAAGGAGTAAGCTAAGAGGCTGGCTCACCCAGCCATGGGCCAGAAGAGTCATGTGGAAGTCAGAAAGCAGCTGGCTCAGAGCACCCAGCTCCTCCTAGCAGAGTTGGAGGTAGAGTCCTGACAGGTCATCTGAAAATGCAGGGGATAAACAGACTTTCCAATCCCTGATGCCAGCAAGCAAGGAACGCTCAGGAGGCTGTGGCCAGTAGAGACATCCCCCAGGAACCAGGAGGGACAAGGAGGAGAAGGAACTTGGGGCAGGCCCCTGAGAGGCTGCAGATGCCCACAGGGCTCAGTGGGCAACCAGGTTCGGCAGAATCGGTGAGTAAGAGGGAAAAGGAGGCTGAACATGACACTCTTGGTCCCTCTGCCACCTGACTCTACCTTCTCTCCAATCTCCAGTTTTTCTTTAAAACACCAGCATTCCCAAAGGCTCTGAGCCCTCTGCCTTTCATACCAGGTTTTCCTGGAATGGTTCTGCGCTCAAACCTTTGACCCCTGATGTGCCCTCCGATGACTTCTGAATCTGCATGTCCTCACCATTCCCCATCAGCCCCAAGCCCTATTTCCAACCACCATTCATTAGATGTGCCCACCCAGATTTCACAAGCATCTCGTTTTTATCGTGTCTAGAATTAAATTCGTCTCCCCCTCCTGGGCTCTCGCTGTCCCCCACTTCCTCATGTCACCACCATCTGGCCCAGGTAGAAAGGGTGGCCATTCCAAACTTCACCTCCCACCTCCACACCTACAACACTCCACGACTCCGCACATGGAGCTTCCTGCTATCCCACTTGCAAGCCCACTGCCCCTGGTACCGTCCACATTTGCCTGGAAGGCCATTCTTTTCCCCACTCCCATGGTGCACATCATCTCGAGGTGACCCCCAGTTCACCTCTTTATGTGGTACCCCCATGGTGTACGGCGGTGTACCAATCAGACCTTCCCATCTGCAGCATGTAGGGCACTGCCTGGCACCCAGTAAGAACAAAGTAAGTGCCCTGGAAAAGTTGAAGTGAAACAAAACAGATAAGCAGCAGGTAGTTAATATTCCCCTCACTGCGTATCAGTTCCACGACATTATTTCATAAAGTCTGGCTTGGACCTGCTTGACAACTAGACTTCGGACACGAATCAGCTCTCCGAATCCTAGCAGCCACATGAAAGCAGCTTTTAGGATAACAGTGATCGGGGAGAAACAGCAGCTAAAAGGAGCTAGGGCTGAGGACTGCGCAAGGACAAAATGAGGGGATGAGGGCAGGGGAGGGCGAGCCCACAAAGCCCCCAGTAACTCAGGGGTGGGGAACCTGTGGCCTTCTGTAAAACTTGGATTCAGGCAAAAGGCCGCACATGTGGCTTTAAGGCCCCAGGTTCCCCAGCCCTGGGGCTCAGTCCCTCTCCGGCCTAAGGAATGGTATCCACCTGGGAGAACTGGCAGAGACGGACCCATGCGGAAATGCCTCAGCATCTAATTAAACATTTTAGACTCCATTGCACACGAGAAGGGAACCTACATTCCCCACAGAACCCTGACGAATGAGTCATTTCCAATCAATCTATCATCATAGCATCTGGGTACCTCAGGAAGATGAAAATAAGACCAACACATAAATGAAAACCAATATACAAACAATCGTCTCCCCACACAGGCCTCCAGGAAACCACAGCTACAGCCATCTGCCAAGCTCCATCCTCGTCACCGCTTCCTGCAGCCAGCGGACTCAGAACAAGCATGGTTTAATACCAGATTTAACAGAGGGAAATTTCTTCTCTGAAGTCTGACTCTCCGTGGATGCTCCTAGGCTAAATGTCTACCCCTTGAAGCTGGAATAAAATAAGTTTGGGACAAAGAGGATATATTTTACAGGCTGTATCAGCCAAAGGATTTGCTAGAAATAGTTGGGGCAGATTGAAGAAAGACTGCACGTTGGCAAAGGTTGAGAATTCGCAGGTTTCTGGCACAGAAACAGAGCTCTCTACGGGACTGTCACTAAGCCCTGGGGAGGACACTCACACTAATCTATAGCATATTCTCACTTTCTGCAGCTTCTGCCAGAGGTGGCCTGCACAGATTCAATCTGATCAACCCAGGTCAGCAATTCTCAGGTTAAATCACATCCAGCACCTGCACGGCAGAGAGGACAGAAAACAGCAGAGCCCTGCTGCAGTGAGGCTCAACACCCGGGACTGGGTTTTCCGCTCTTTCACTTCTTCGATATCTCCTTTTTCCCAAGCATCAGTCGGTCACTGGATTTTGCAGATAACAACTAGCTCTGCTGCCCCTAAGACCTCTGTAAGACCCAAACAGCAGCAGGGAACGGCTGCTCTGTTAACTGGAAGGCAGCAGAGGCAGCCACAGGAGGGAGGGCGATGGCCTGTGGGGAAATCTACTTTTGGACAAGCAAATATTTTCATTTCAGCTGTTTATATCCTGCCTGCTTCCCAAAAAAGATTTAGGTGGGACAGGCAAATATTTATGCAACTAAGCAATGTTTCCCTACCTCTATGCATCTGTGTATGGTAGAAAGTAAGTCGGGTACAAGAAAATATTATACTATCAAATTCCTTAAAGCCAAAGACTCATCTTTGCTTTTCCTTCAACTTGCTGTATGTAACTGACACTCAATAGAATGTTTTCAATATTTTTCTTAAAGTTTTAATAAATTCATGGCTTCCCTTGATCATGTGAACACTGTATGCTCTTAACTCTGGAAAACTTAGTTTTAATTGAGTCTTTTCCCCAGTTTTTTTCTTACCCAATCCTGGTATAGGTCTTAATAAACATAAAAAATTTCCACCTTCTCCTGTAAGTGGGTAAAAGGGAACCACAGCTGGAAGGGAGATATGGCCAAGGCTAAGACAACACTACCATAGGATAGTTTGTATATTTTTTCAATCCCAGTGATCAGGCTGTACTCCAGACCAATTAAATCTGCATCTCCTATTTAATTGGAAGAACTTGGGAATCAGTATTCACTAAAATTCCCTAGGCGATTCCAGACTGCAACAAAGGTTAGAAATCCTGTTCTAAAGATTGACAAGACCAGTTCTTTTGAGTATGTACCAAGACTATATGGCAATTTCTACTTTATTCCAACCCAAAGTGAAAACTCTTCCTCTAAATTATCACTCACAAGCCTTCAGATGACATCATAGAAAGGGCATCAATCTCAGAGTCAGGAGAGGAGGTTTAAGCTGGTGTGTCACAATTTAAACTGGCGGGACCTGGAGTTGGTCAATTCCCTTTTCAGGGTCTTACTTCTCAGCTATAAAACAAGATTACAGTCCATGCCCTATATGCTGCTAGGCTGTTGGGCGGATCAGCTAAACTCTTAATGGGATGTGTGGGCTCTACTAAGAATACCACACACACAGGGAATTTTTGACCTGATCTGTCCAGGAACGGGGAGGGCATCATCCCAGCCCAGCCCCAACTCCCTTCAAAGCAGACTCCCTGGGGATTCTTGCATTTAAAAGACAACAGGTGGTACAGAGAGTCAGAAACCCCTTTTCTAACAGGCAAGTAGACTTCAAATTCCAGGACTGACAAACTGGAATCCCGCTCACACTGGTGCCAAGTTTAAGAGCACTTTACTCAGAGCACAGGGAACCTTGTTATGCTGTAAAATCTATTCCAGTGCCTAATCACAGGAAACACCTACTGTTTGTCTTCCTCGGCTCCACTTGGATTGGTATCACCCGGGTACCATTCTTAGCTACTCAAGGACCAATAATCAGATATAGACCTCCTAGCATGATTACAGGGAGGTTATTACACAATACCACCTCTGAGAGCACATTGGTGTGAGGTCTCTGCCCCTTATGTAATTAAATGTCCAGAAAGGTCTGTATCTGAAACTGCTAGATAAGTCTCTAGACTGAACAGCTATTTTTCTGCCAAAACATGAACCTTTCTCTATAAAGTGTTTCCTTATACTCTGAAGGAGCAAAATTGATTGTATTTTATAGGCTGTTCCCTAAAAGGTCCAGTTCTGAAAGGAAGAAACTAAAGTCTTCTTTTCTCATTGATTCTCATAATTAAAAACCAAGACTACTCCCGAGCTCTGAAAGGTATGTGACAGATATGGAGAATGGCTTCTTAGAGAGTTGGAAAGGAAGATTTGCTGATTTAGGTCAAAAACCTAAATGCAGGAAAAACAAAAAAGGTGCCAAAATGTCTTCCTAGGAAATCAGCATTTCCTTGGCAAAGTTTAGGGTTCACGCCTGAAAAGCTCTTTCCAGGGGTGGGGATGGGGGAGAGGGATCTTAAATAAGAGACTTATAACTCTGATTCAACACCTTCACCCATCCCAAATGACACAAATGAAATTAAGGGCAGCCTTTGCAATGAGATGTGACATTGACTTCATATTGAACTTTTCTCAATGAGGGCAGACAAGAGATCAGACCTCACAGATTGCACCTTGGAAATTTCTTCAGCTTCCCTCTGATCAGTAATTCAGCAATTTGGCTTATGTAAATGATTCTTTTTTTACTGTTGTTTTTTAATGTGAGGATTTACAAACCAAGCTTTAAAAAGTAGTCATTAGATTTAAGGTAAAGACTCCAGAGAAAATATTTGAGAGGTTATAAAATCCTGGGAGGAAAGTCACCCCCATGAAGGCTGCCGGAACATTACAAATACCAACAAACATTTCTTCCAACATCTAAAAGCAGATGAGCAAAAAATGCACGAATAATTTAAGATGACATCAACCATAAATTAGAAGCCCTTTTGAGAACTGTTGTCTCTATTCAGGTCACAGTTTCAACACAAAATTATATTTCACTCATCCAGTGCCAATTACAGAATATGAATAAGAATCTTTAAATATCTAAACTATGCTAAGATCTGTACATTAAAGTTTGTGCATTGGATTCAGGAGTCTTTAGAGATCTACTCAAAGTCTGCTTATTTGCACTTTACATATAATGCTAACAAGCTATATTAAATGGGTTTCTGGCCAACTGCAGGTTAGAAAATAGCAAGATGGGAAGAGTAGAGAATAAAGCAGCCAGAGGCAGGTATCCTGACAACTATAAGAAGTGACAGCTGACAGTCTCACAGAGGGGAGTAAAACTGTTTCAAAGCAGATGAATCTAGAATCCCCAAAACGTAGCACCCACAATGTTTGGCATAATACAAAAAAATGGCTAAACACATTAAGATATAGGCAGAGGTAACCCATAACCGGGAGGTGAATTAGTCAGTGGAGACAGGCCAAATGATGACAAAGATATTAGAAAGTGCAAAAAAAAGACTTTTTTTAAAAAAAGCTACTATAACTATGCCTTAGGATTTAAAGGAAAATATGGAAACAATGAGTGAACAGATGAGAAATCTCAGAGAAATCAGAACTATAAAAAAAGATCCAAATAGAAATTCTAGAAATAAAAATTATCCAAAATAAAAAAATTCACTGGGTGGGCTTAACAACATATTGTACACTACAAAAAAAAGTTCAGTGAACTTGAAGATAGCTTAAAATAGGTTAAATTATCCACACTGAAGTACAGAGAGAAAGAAGGACTAAAAAGAAAGTAAACAAAGCCTCAGTGACAGCTAGGATAATATCAAGCAATCCAGCATATGTGTAACTGAAGTTCTAAAATAAAAAGAGACAGATTGGATTAGAAAAAATATTTGAAGAAATATGGGCCAAATTTTAAAAAAAAATAATTCACAGACAAAACAAGCTTGACAAAACCCCCAAAAGATAACAAAGATGACCATACCTACTAAGCACAGCACAGTCGAACTGCTGAAAACTAAAGATAAACAGAAAATCTTAATAGCATCTAAAGGGAGGGGAAAGACATTACCTACAGGTGAATATCCTCTAATTTCTCATCAGAAACAATACAATCTACAAGACAATGGAATGGCATCTTTGGTGTAAAGAAAGAAAAAGCCAATCTAAAATTCTATATTCAGCAAAAATATCCTTTTAAAATGAAGGCAAAACAGAGACACTTTCAGATAAACAAAAGCTGCAAGAATTTGTCACCAGCAGACCTATGTTACAAGAAATGCTAAGAGAAGTTTTTCAGGCTGAAGGGAAACAATACCAGACAGGAACGCAGACATATGAGAAGAAATGAGGAACACTAGAAATGGTAAGTATGTAGGTGAATAAAAGGTATCTAATTTATTAATTTCTTTAAGATGACTGTTCAAAGCAAAAATAATACAAATATATTATGAGGTTCATAAGAAACAGACAAGCAAAATACATGACAACAACAGAATAAGGATTGTGAGAGGGTAAACAGGTGCATATTTTTGTAAAGTTTTTATACTATACATGAAATATTATTTCAAGGTAGATTGTGATATAGATAAAAATTCTAATCATTAAAACAATCACTTGAAATATATGTATGTATCTAACAGATGAAATAAGATAGAATCTTAATACTTGGTCAATCCAAAAGAAGGCATGAAAGGGAAAGAAAGAAACAAAGGATATATGGGACTGATAAAAAATTGCTACATGATAGATTTGGACCCAACTACATAAATATTATGTTAAATGTACATGGAATAAAGACTAATTAAAAGGCAGAGATTGTCAGACTGGATTTTTAAAAAGCAAGACCCAATTATGTGCTCTTTACAAGAGATATATTTTAAATACAAAGACACAGATGGGTTAAAAAAATAAAAGGATGGAAAAATTTATACTATACAAACACTAATCATATAAAAGCTTAAGAGGATATATCAATCAGGTAAAATACACTGCAAATATTAACTAGGCATGCTAGTGCATGCCTGTAGTCCCAGCTACTCCGGAGGCTGCGGTGGGAGTATAGCGTAAGCCCAGGAGTTAAAGGGTGCATTGAGCTATGATTGTACCACTGCACTCCAGCCTGGGTGACAGAGCAAGACCCTGTCTGAAAGAAAAAAAATACAAGCAAAGAATTATCACAAAGGAAAAAATACATTTATAATGTTAAAAAGTCAATTCATTAAGAAGATAAAACAATCTTAAATATGTATATGCCAAATATTATAAATACAAAATACATAAGCAAAAACTGACAGAACTAAAGGGAATAGTGGAACAAATCCACAATTATAGTGGAGATCAACACTCTTCTCTTAATAAGAATTTTACAAGTAGACCAAAAAAAATCAGTAAAGACAGAATTTCGAACAACACTATCAACCTATCTGACCTAAGTGACATCTATAGAACATGACATCCAATGACCATACAATACACGTTCCTTAAGTACACGTGGAGCATTTGCCAATATAGCCCATGTACTGGGCCATTAAATAAGTCTCAGATTTCAAAGGATTGAAATCAGAGTATGTTCTTTGAACACAAAGGAATTAAATTAGAAATCAATAATGAAAAGATATCCAGAAAATTAAATTCAAAAATCAGTTATGAGTCTCTACCTTAAAGAAGCTAGAAAAAGATAGTGAATTAAGCTCAAAATAAGCAGAAGGAAGAAATAAAGAGTGAAAAATCAGTAAAATTTTAAAATTGATATTAAAAAGACTAAAAGTTAATTCTTAGAAAGGATCAATAAAATTGATAAACTACTAGCAAAACTATTTTTGAGAAGGAAACAGAGAAAGCAACTGCCAATCAGGACTGAAAGAAGGAACACCACCACAGATCCCACAAATATTAAAAGGAAAATGAGAATCTTGAGAACAATTTTATCACAATAAATTCTAAAATTTGGATGAAATAGAAAAATTCCTTGAAAGACAAATGAACAAAACTGACATAAGAACTTGAGTAGGAGCTATTCATTAAAAAATAAGAAAAAGAAATTCTGAATAGTCCTATATCTGTTACATAATTAAATTAATAATTTAAAACTTCCTACCCACCCCCCTAAATCTTATAGGCTTTTTATCAGGCTTTACTGGCGAATTCTATCAAACATTTAAGAAAG